>SNSB01089213.1:32193-49833 GCA_012922965.1 Capreolus pygargus | reverse complement strand
GATATTTCTCCTGGCAATCTTGATTCCAGCTTGTGCTTCTTCCAGCCCAGTGTTTCTCATGATGTACTCTGCATATAAGTTAAATAAGCAGGGTGACAATATACAGCCTTGATGTACTCCTTTTCTTATTTGGAACCAGTCTGTTGTTCTATGTTCAGTTCTAACTGTTTATTCCTGACCTGGATACAGGTTTCTCAAGAGGCAGGTCAGGTGGTCTGGGATTCCCGTCTCTTTCAGAATTTTGCACAGTTCATTGTGATTTACACAGTCTAAAGCTCTGGCATGGACATTAATTAGCCATGAGTGTACATGTGTCCCTGAGCCTGAACCCCGCTCTCTCATCACTCCTTATCCCACATCTCAGGGTTGTCTCAGTGCACTGGCTTTGAGTGCATTGATTCATGCATCGAACTTGGACTGGTGACCTATTTCTCATATGGTGATATACATGTTTCAGTGCTATTCCCTCAAATCATCCCACCCTTGTCTTCTCCTACAGAGTCCAAAAGTCTGTTCCTTGTATCTGTGTCTCTTTTGCTGTCTCAGATATAGGGTCATTGTTACCATCTTTCTAAATTCTATATATATATGCATTAATATACTGTATTGTTGTTTTTCTTTCTAACTTACTTCACTGTGTCTAATAGGCTCCAGTTTTATCCACATCATTAGAACTGATTCACTTGCATTATTTTTAATAGCTGAGTAATATTCAGCTTTTCTTAGCCATTCATCTGCAGATGGGCATCTAGGTGGCTTCAATGTCCTGGCTATTATAAACAGTGCTAAGATGAACATTGGGGTATACCTGTCTCTTTCAGTTCTTGTTTCCTCAGTGTGTAGGTCCAACAGTGGGGTTGCTGGGTCATATGACAGTTCTATTTCCAGTTTTTTTAAGGAATCTCCACACTCTTCTCCATAGTGGCTGTACTAGATTGCATTCCCACCAAAAGAGTAAGAGGGTTCCCTTTTCTTTGCACCCTCTCCATTGTTTTGAATGGCCTCCTCTATTGTTTGTAGACTTTTTGATAGCAACCATTCTGATAGGCATGAGATGGTACCACATTGTGGTTTTGATTTGCATTTCTCTGATGATGAGTGACATTGAGCATCTTTTCGTGTTTGTTAGCCATCTGCATGTCTTCTTTGGAGAAATGTCTGTTTAGTTCTTTGGCCAGTTTTTGATTGGGTTGTTTGTTTTCCTGGTGTTTACCTGCTTATATATTTTCGAGGTTAATACTTTGTCAGTTGCTTTATTTGGTTATTTTCTCCAATTCTGAAGACTGCCTTTTCACCTTGCTTACAGTTTCCTTCATTGTGCAAAAACTTTTTGGTTTAATTAGGTCCCATTTGTTTAATTTTGATTTTATTTCCATTACTCTGGAAGGTGAGTCATAGAAGATCCTGCTGTGGTTTATGTCAGAGAGTGCTTTGCCTGTATTTCCTCTAGGAGTTTTATAGTTTCTAGTCCATTTTGAGGGTATTTTTTTTTTTTTGGTATGGTATAAGAAAGTGTTATAGTTTCATTCTTTTACAAGTGGTTGACCAGTTTTCCAAGCACCTCTTTTTAAAGAGATTATCTTTTCTCCACTGTATAGTCTTGTCTCCTTGTCAAAGATAAAGTATCCATAGGTGCCTGGATTTATCTCTGGATTTTCAAGTTTATTCCATTGATTGATATTTCTGCCTTTGTGCCAGTATTGTACTGTCTTGATGAAGGTTGCTGCATAGTATAGTCTGAAGTCAGGCAGGTTGATGCCTCCAGTTCCATTCTTCTTCAAGATTGCTTTGGCTATTGGAGGCTTTTTGTATTTTCATACAAACTGTAAAATTATTTGTTCTAGTCCTGTGAAAAATATTATTCATGGCTTGATAGGGATTACTTGAACCTGTAGATTGCTTTGGTTGGTATACTCATTTTCACAATATTGTCATGAACATGATATATTTCACCACCTATTTGTGTAATGTTTGATTTCTTTCATCAGTATTTTATAATTTTCTATATATAGGTCTTTTGTTTCTTTAGGTAGATATATTCCTATGTATTTTATTTTTTTCATTGCAATGGTGAATGGAATTGTTTCCTTACTTTCTCTTTCCTTTTTCTCATTGTTAGTGTATAGGAATGCAAGGGATTTCTGTGTGTTAATTTTATATCCTGCAACTTTACTATATTCGTTAATTAGCTCTAGTAATTTTCTGGTGGTATCTTTATGATTTTCAGTGTAGAGGATCATATCATCTGCAAACAATGAGAGTTTTAATTCTTCTTTTCTGATCTGGATTCTTTTTGTCTCTTTTCCTTTTCTGATGGTTGTGGCTAAAACTTCAAAAAATTGTTGAATGGTAGTGGTGAGTGTGGGCATCCTTTTCTTGTTCCTGACTTTAGGGGAAATGCTTTCAATTTTTCACCATTGAGGATAATGTTTGCTGTGGGTTTTTCATATATAGCTTTTAATTATGTTGAGGTATGTTCCTTCTATGCCTGCTTTCTGGATGGTTTTTTTTTTTTAATCATAAATGACTGCTGCATTTTGTCAAAGGCTTTTTCTGCATCTATTGAGATAATCATATGGTTTCTATCTTTTCATTTGTTAATGTGGTATATCACATTGATTGATTTGTGAATATTGAAGAATACTTGCATCCCTGGAATAAAGCCCACTTGGTCATGATGTGTGATATTTTTTAATATGTTGTTGGATTCTGTTTGCTAAAATTTTGTTGAGAATTTTTTAGTATGTTCATCAGTGATATTGGCCTGTAGTTTTCTTTTTTTGTGTGGCATCTTTGTCTGATTTTGGTATTAGGTAATGGTGGCCTCATAGAATCAGTTTGGCAGTTTACTTTCCACTGCAATTTTTTGGAAGAGTTTGAGTAGGATAGCTGTTAGCTCTTCTCTAAATTTTTGGTAGAATTCAGCTGTGAAGCTGCCTGGTCCTGGACTTCTGTTTGTTGGAAGATTTTTGATAATGGTTTTAATTTCCATGCTTGTGATGGATCTGTTAAGATTTGCTATTTCTTCCTGGTTCAATGTTGGAAGTTATACTTTTCTAAGAATTCGTACATTTCTTGCAAGATGTCCATTTTATTGTCATATAGTTGCTGATAATAGTCTCTTAAGATCCTTTGTATTTCTCTGTTGTCTGTAGTGATTTGTCCATTTTAATTTCTAATTTTGTTGATTTGAGACTTCTCCCTTTTTTTATTGATGACTCTGGATAATGGTTTGTCTATTTTATTTATCTTCTCAAAGAATCAGCTTTTAGAGCTGTTGATTTTTTATATACTCTTTTGTTTCTTTTTCATTTATTTGTGCTGTAATTTTTATGATTTCTTTCCTTATACTATCTCTGTAGTTCTTCATTTCTTCTTTTTCTAGTTGATTTAGGTGTAAAGTTAGGTTATTTATTTGATTTTACTCTTGTTTCTTGAGGTAAGCTTGTATTATTATGAACCTTCCCCTTAGCACTACTTTTACTGAATCCCTTAGATTTTGGGTTGTTGTGTTTTCATTTTCATTTGTTTTATGCATATTTTGATTTATTTCTTTATTTCTTCTTTGATTTGTTGGTTATTCAGAAGCGTGTTATTTAGCCTCCATATGTTTTAATTTCTAATAGTTTTTCCCCCCTATAGTTGATATCTAATCTTACCACATTGTGATCAGAAAAGATGTTTGAAATGATTTCAGTTTTTTTTAAATTTACCAATGCTAGATTTGTGGCCCAGGATCTGATGTATCCTGGAGAAAGTTTTGTGTGCATTTGAGAAAAAGGTGAAATTCATTGTTTTGGGGTGAAATGTCTTATAGATAGAGATATTTTGTCTAACTGGTCCATTGTATCATTTAAAATTTGTGTTTCCTTGCTAATTCTCTGTTTGGTTGATCTATCCATAGGTATGTGTGGGGTATTAAAGTCTCCCACTACTTTTGTGTCAGGGTTAATACCCCCTTTCATACTTGTTAAAATTGCCTTACATATTGCAGTGCCCTTATGTTGGATGCATATATATTTATAATTGTTAAATCTTCTTCTTGGATCAATCCTTTAATCACTATGTAGTGTCCTTCTTTGTGTCTTTTCAGTTCAGTTCATTTACTCAGTCACGTCTGACTGTTTGTGACCCCGTGGACTGCAGCATGCCAGGCCTCTCTATCACCAATTTCCAGAATTTACTCAAACTTATGTCCACTCTGTCAGTGATACCATCCAACCATCTCATTCTCTGTTGTCCCCTTCTGCTCCTGCCTTGAATCTTTCACAGCAGCAGGGTCTTTTATAATGAGTCAGTTCTTTGCATTAGGTGACCAAAATATTGGAGTTTCAGCTTCATTATCAGTGCTTCCAATGAAAATTCAGAACTGATTTCCTTTAGGATGGACTGGTCATATCTCTTTGCAGTCCAAGGGATTCTAAGAGTCTTCTTCAGCACCACAGTTCAAAAGCATCAGTTCCTCAGCACTCAGCCTTGTTTATAGTCCAGCCCTCACATCCACACATGACTAGTGGAAAAACTATAGCTTTGACCTGACGGACCTTTGTTGGCAAAGTAATGTCTCTGCTTCTTCATATGCTGTCTCAGTTGGTCATATCTTTCCTTTCAAGGAGCAAGGATCTTTTAATTTCATGTCTGCAGTCAAAATCTACAGTGATTTTGGAGCCCAAAAAATAAAGTCTGTAACTTTGTCTCTTTTCACAGTCCTTATTTCTAGGTCTATTTGATCTGATATGAGTATTGCTACTCCTGCTTTGTTTTGGCCTCCATTTGCATGAAATATCTTTTTCCAGTCCTTCAGTTTCAGTCTGTATGTTTCCCTTTGTTTGAGGTGGCTCTTTTGTAGACCACATATATAGTAGTCTTGTTTTTTGTATACATTCAGGCAGTCTTTGTCTTTTGGTTGGGACATTCAACCCATTTACATTTATGGTAATTATTGATAAGTATGACCCTGTTGCCTTTTACACTGTTGTTTTGGGTTCAGGTTATAAACCTTTTCTGTGTTTCCTGTCTAGAAAAGATCCTTTAGCATTTGTTGAAGAGCTGGTTTGGTGGTGCTGAATTCTCTTAGCTTTTGCTTGTCTGTAAATGTTTTGATTTCTCACTCATACTTGAATGTGATTCTTGCTGGGTACAGTAATCTGGGCTGTAGGTTATTTTCTTTCATCATGTTAAGTATGTCCTGCCATTCCCTTCTAGCCTGCAGAATTTCTATTGCAAGATCAACTGTTATACTTATGGGATCTCCTTGTCTGTTCCTTGTTTCTTTTCTCTTACTGCTTTTAATATTTGCTCTTTCTATTTGATCTTTTTTAGTTTGACACATATGTGTCTTGGGTTGTTTCACCTTGAGTTTATCCTGTTTGGGACTCTCTGTGTTTCTTGGACTTGGGTGGCTATTTCCTTCCCCATTTTAGGGAAGTTTTCAACTATTGTCTCCTCAAGTATTTTCTCATGGTCTTTCTTTTTGTCTGTTTTTCTGGGACACCTGTGATTTGAATGTTGGGGCACTTAATTTTGTCCCAGAGGTCTCTGAGGTTGTCCTCATTTCTTTCTTTTTTTTCCTTAGAACTGAATTTTATTTATTTATTTTATTTATTTATTTTTATTAGTTGGATGTCCTCATTTCTTTAAATTATTTTTTAGTTTTTCCTCTCTGGCTCACTTATTTCCACCATCCTAGCTTCCAGCTCACTTTATCTATCTTATGCCTGAGTTATTCTACCTTGGTTCCCTCCAGAGTTCTTTTGATAAGTTATTGCATTATTAATCATTGTTTGACTCTTTTTTAATTCCTTCTAGGTCCTTGTTAAACATTTTTTTGCACCTTCTCAATCCTTGTCTCCAGTCTATTTTTCTGTTACTGCATTTTGTTTTCAAGATTTTGGATCATTTTTACTCCCATTATTCTGAAGTCTTTTTCAGATAGACTCCCTATCTCCTCCTGTTTTGTTTGGTTTGTTGAGCATTTATCATGTTCCTTTACCTGCTGAATATTTCTCTGCCTTTTCACTTTGTTTACATTGCTGTGTTTGGGGTAACTTTTACATAGCCTATAAGTTTGTGGCTCCTCTTTATTGTGGAGGTTACTTGCTGTGGGTCGGGTTGGACTAGTGGCTTGTCAAGGTTTCCTGGTTAGGCAAGCTTGTGGTTGAAGCTGGATCTGTTGTCTCTGGAGTGCAATTAAGTGTCCAGTATTGAGTTTTGGGGTGAATATGGGTTTGGCATGGGTTTGGGCAACCTGTAGTTTACTGGTCAGGGTTGTGTTCCTGAGTTGCTGGTGAATGAGCATGTTTTGTCTTGCTCTGCAACTTGTTGGCTCTTGGGTGGTGCTTCATTTCAGTGTAGGTGTGGAGATGTTATAGCCATGCTTTCCGGGAAACAGACTCACTCAGAAGGACAATGCAGATAGTGAAGTGCAGTTTATTACACTGGCGGGCCCAAGGCAGAGTCTCCTCTTAGCCAAGGACCCCGTCCAGCATTTGTGAAAATCTTTTATACCCCGAGTGTATGTGTCCAAGCCCACCACCACAAATTCCTTGAGACTTACAAAGGAAGGGTAAATACAATCACAATAACCCCATCATTCATGTGTTATGTGTTCAAACAGTTAATAATCAATAAGCCCGTGGTTACATTCCAACCAGTTAATAACCGATAAGCCTGTGGTTACATTTCGATAGACACTGTCCGGAGGCAGGGGTGATTAGTGTCTGTTTTCTCTTCTTCAAGATTCCCCTGCCCAGAGGGGGGCCTTATCCTTCCCTTGTCATTCCCACAGGCACTGAGCACAGAGCTCAGAGTCCACTGGAGGGGTGGCCACACACGATCAGCACAGACAGGCCTGAGATGGAGTCCAGGCCCTATGAATTCCTTCTTCAGAGATTTGGGGATGAACTCTTGTTAATTGATGTTCTGTGGAATCAGGAGTTCTCAGGCATTCTCAAGTTTTGGATTTAAGCTTCCTGCCTCTGGCTTTCAGTATTATTCTTACCATGGCCTCAGGACTTCTACATCCATTTAGCACAGATAGTAAAACATCTAGGTTTGTGTTGAAACAATTCTCCACAGCAAAAAATACCCAGAGAGGTTCACAGAATTACATGGAGAAGAGAAGACAAGAAAAGAGGGAGGAAGGAGATAGAGGTGACTGAGAGGAGAAGAATGGGAGTCAAAAGTGGAGAGAGTAATCTAGCCAGTAATCAATTATGTATGTGCTTTCCACAGTCTGAAATACCGAGAGAGGTTCACAGAGTTAAACAGAGAAGAGAAGAGGGAAGCAGGAGATAGAGGTGACCAGAAGGAGAAGAGACAAATCTAGACAGTAATCAGTTCCCTAACTGTTCTCCACAGCCCAGAACACCTGAGAGTTTCAGAGAGTTAAGTAGAGAAAAGAAGGGTCAGAGAGGAGATAGAGGTGACCTAGGAGAGAAAAGGGAAAGTCAGGAGGGGAGAGAGCAATCAAGGTAGTAGTCACACCCCTAAGTGAAGATGGATACTGAAGATTAGATTCTTAAAGGTACAAAATTGATAACAAATACCAAAAAGCGAAGATTAAAATCTAGGTTAGGGGTAAGGCTCTCAATAATCCAATATTAAAAATACAAAGCAAAATAAATCACAAAAATTATAAAATATATACATATATGAAAGTTGGTTGAAAAATAGGGTATTTTTTGCAAAGTAATAGGTTATAAAAATGAAAAAGGAATAAGAAATAACAAAATAAAAAAATTCAAAAGATGATAATAGTGAAAATATATCTAGGAATTTCTCTGCAGCTCTTGTGGGCAGTATGAGGTCTGCTCAGTTGGCCCTCCAATGCTTAGTCAATGTTAACTACTGGGTTTTAATCTGTTGCACCTGTCACTCCCAGAGCAGTTACCTCTTTGTTTATTTTGACTTCTTCTGTTTGCAGTTCTTTTCTGTAGGGTAAGGGAGTTAGAGAAGGTGAGGTTTGGAAAACGATCAAGACCAGCCCTTTACAGGAACAGGAACTTATCTTTACAGCCCTTTACAGGAACTTGTCTTTAATAAGGCGAGAAGGGGCAGCAGATTAGTGAGCTGCTACACTTACCCAAGAAAAGCATAAGTACATAAGGCATGTACGTAGAAAGCTACTGTTTTAAGGGGGCCTGTTCTTCTCCAAGGTTGTTCTGAGTAATTATCTCTTAAATGGCTGGAGCAAGGAATTGTATCAATTGGCCAGAGGCTGGGACCCGATGGTAGCTGGAAGGAATCAACCTTAATGTCCATTTTTTTTTTTCCTTTTGGTGATAGAGTCCTTTGTTTTGCATAGAATGTTGGGGATGACCCAGAGGGGAGTTTTATCTCCAGGCTATTTTGAAATGTGTAACTTGCCTTCATCTTCAGTGTCTAATTTCTGCCATGATACAAGGTGGCAGAGGTGGTCATTTATTTAGGCTCACTTGTTCAGTTGTGAGGAACACTGCAAACAAATATTACTGGCATGTGTGGGGAGTGCTCATGGTTACATTGCAAATTCTCAACATTTGAAAGTCTAAATAAATTGGTACACATATGCAATGGCTCGCTTTCCTGGTGGCTTAGCTGGTATAGAATCCACCTGCCAGCAGGAGACCTGGGTTCAAGCCCTGTGCTGGGAAAATCCCCTGGAGAAGAGAAGGGCTACCCACTCCAGGATTCTGGCCTGAAGAATTCTGTGGACTGTGTTCCAAACAGTTGGACACAACTGAGTGACTTTTACTGTCACTATGCAATGGAATGTTACTGAACAGTAGTTTAAACTAGGCACTGAATCTAAATAATTAAGCTACATAGAAGATTTCAGAGGCCTACCCCCAACCCCGGCAGAATATACAACAAATGATTTCATTTACATAAAACCTTGGAAAATGTACGCTAGAAGGATAGGGGCAGAATTTGCCCAGGAATGAAGGATGAAAAAACTTGTGAGAAGGGAACCTGGGAACCTCTTATTTATGCATGTTAAAGTTTTAGACCGCTGCTCTAAATTCTAACTTTATTTTATTAATTCCAATACCACTGTCTCTATAGGATTTGACCTTAAAAAACTCATTCCTAACAATATTTTATTTTCCACCACTCTCTGTGTGCTCACTCCCATTGGACTATTTGGGACCCAGTGGGTACCCCTCCAGACTCCACTGTCCAGAGCATTTCCAAAGTAAGAAATCCCAGGTAAGAAATAGTGGAGTAGAGTAGCCATGCCCTCTTCCAGAGAGTCTTTCCCACTCATAGAATCTGCATCGCCTGCATTGTCAGGTGTATTCCTTATTGCTGAATAGCCAGCTGAGGTTGACTGAGCCTAATAAGTACTACAAATTGCAGGGCATGCACAACCCAGCAGAGAAGGCAGTGGCAACCTATTCCAGTACTCTTGCCTGGAAAATCCCACAGACGAAGGAGCCTGGTAGGCTGCAGTCCATGGAGTCACTGAGAGTCAGACATGGCTGAGTGAATTCACTCTCACTTTTCACTCTCATGCATTGGAGAAGGAAATGGCAACCCACTCCAGTGTTCTTGACTGGAGAATCCCACAGAGTGGGGAGCCTGGTTGACTGTCATTCATGGGGTCACACAGAGTCAGACATGACTGAAGCAACTTAGCAGCAGCTACAGCACAACCCAGCACTGTGCCACAACCCTAACTCCATGCTAGGCAGGATAAAAGAAGGCCTTGAAGGACTCAGGGCCCTGGAATCCCAGACCTTTGCAGAGCATTCATTGGCCTCAGGTCTATCCTCCTACCTTCAGGGCAAAATCAGTTAAACAGACTGCCATCCAGCTGCCCACCACTGCCGTGACCAGTGACACCAGAATAATGGCAGCAGCCAGGTGACTGCATGTCTTCTACACTCCCTGTATCCACTTGGAAACCAAGTTGCCACATATTTCCTTTTGTGAAGTGCTGCATTTTCCTACTCCACAAAAGTTATCTGTGGCATCTTGAATGGGTACTTTGGGTAGGGACACAGACTTGCTTGCACAGAAAAAGTGTGGGGCTTTTTCACTCGGGACGGTAAGGGACGGTAGGGCTGTGCTGCCCAGACTTCAGTTGGGATCTAGTCCCAATTCTTCAGCGGTTAGTTCTGAAGCGATTTCTCAGGATTTGCAGCTCCCTCACTGATTGCTGCTCGTAGTCACAGGTTCTGTTGTCTTATGCTGTTATGTTATTTTTAATCTACTTAATCTTTGGTTTATTTGAAGTAATAATTATTTCTTCCTTCCAGATCTAAATGGAATATTTATCTAATTTATTTTTTCCTCTTATAGTTAAAAATTGTGTATATAATTGATAGTGCCCAATACTGAAAAATCAGCCCGCAGTGCCAAACAATAACACTTGCGAAATAAAGTCTGTGGTAATTAGCCTTAAAGGTCAGTACTTGACTAATAACTGACTGCTTCCATAGTTTTTCTCTTGCCACCAATTTAGGACCAACCAGGAAAGCCAAATACATTCACCTAACCCTTCACCCAGGATGCCCTACCTTCTCTTTTTGTTTCCCACCTGTCTGCTTAAATCTCTGCCAGACAGTGGTACGGTTGGCTTTAAAGCATTACCATAGCAACCTCTAAACAAATCGCCTTAGTTCTTTCTCACTTAGATAGTATTTATTTCCATATGTTGTGTTTCATAGATAGTGAAATGCATATGTGTATATATGTGTATGGTTGGATAAATTTTGGTAAGTCTGTGCAACACTAAATTACAGCTAATCAGAATAAGGGACTGTTTTAATCTGTAGTAAATTCTTTTAACATCTTTATCCACTTGGTCCCTGCCAATTATTATTTTATTTTATTTCATTATATTCTTACCTACCAGGGTTCTTGGCCTCCTTATTCAACAGAAATTGGTTACAGGCCAGATTCAAGCAAGGCTTTAGCAGAGCTTTGCTGCAACAGGAGGGAGGGAGAGTAAACAACAGGTTACCCAGGATTCGGGAGCTGATGCTTTATAAACAGTGTATGTAGGCGTGTTTGTAGGGTCAAACCAGAGCAGTGGCTTAGGTGCTTTGCCCACACTCTTAGCTGGTGTTGAGTATAGGGTATGTGCAGGACCCTGCTTTTGCTCCTGACTCTTCTGAAGTGACAGTTTCATTTTGGTCATTTTGTATCTTGTTGTCCCTAATTTGCCCAACTCCTCATGGATGCACACAGTTATTTTAAGTATTACAGTTTATATTTTGTTGCTGGAGGAGACTTTTGTACAGGTGAAGCACTGCATTAGAAGGTCCCAGGTCCCAGACTGTCTCAATTCATGTCTGTATCTTTAAGGTATGTGATTGGAATTATGCACCATTCTTTTGGTATCAAGTTTATGTCACTAAATATAGTTGTTAAATTTATTAAGATTGCTTTATGACATTATAGGTTTCATGTGAACATTAATATTTTGATTTCTGTATATGTTAAAGCATGCTCACTATTAAAAGTTTAGTTTCCATGAGGAGCAAGTATCTCATTATACTTTTGATTTGCATTTCTCTGATGATTACTGATGTTGATCATGTTTTCATGTGGCTGTTGGCCATCTGTATGTCTTCTTTGAAAAAATGTCTATCTCCATTGCCCATATTTTAATCAGGTTGTTTTTTTATTTTATTTTTTTGTCTCTGTTTAAATTGTATCAGTTTTTTACATGTTATATTTTGAATGTCTATCTCTTGTTGTATATATGACTTGCAAATGTCTTCTCTAATTTGATATATTTCAGAGTCATTTTAAAATGATGCTCTTATAATGTTGTGCTCAATATGCCAACAAATTTGAAAAACTCAGCAATGGTCACAGAACTGGAAAAGGTGAATTTTTATAAAAATCCCAAAGAAGGCCAATGCCAAAGAATGTTTAAACTACCATACAATTGTGCTCATTTCACATGCTAGCCAGGTAATACTCAAAATCATTCAAGCTCAGATTCAAAAGTACATGAACTGAGAACTTTCAGATGTTCAAACAGGATTTATAGAAGGCAGAGGAACCAGAGATCAAATTGCCAACAACTGTTGGATCATAGAAAAAGCAAGAAAATTCCAGAAAAAAATCTACTTCTGCTTCATTGACTATGCTAAAAGCTTTCATTTAGTGGATCTTAACAAACTGTGGAAAATTGTTGAAGACATGGGAATACCAGACCACCTTATCTGTCTCCTGAGAAATCTGTATGGCAAGTCAAGAAATGACAGTTAGAATTGGACATGGGACAATGGACTCGTTCAAAATTAGGAAAGGTGTACAAGAAGGCTATATTGTCACCCTGTTTCTTTTTAAACATATACCAGGGTACATCATGCAAAATTCCAGCCTGGACGAGAAACAAGCAGGAATCAAGATTGCCGGGAGAAATATCAATAACCTCAGATATGCAGCTGATACTATTCTAATAGCAGAAAGTGAAGAGAAACTAAAAAGTGTCTTGAAGGTAAAAAGAGGACAGTGAGAAAGTTGTCTTAAAACTCAGCATTCAAAAAACTAAGATCATGGCATCCAGTCTTATCACTTTATGGCAAACAGATAGGAAAAATGAAAACAGTGGCAGATTTTATTTTCTTAGGCTCCAAAACCACTGTGGATGCTTTCTGCAGCCATGAAATTAAAAGACACTTGCTCCTTGGAAGAAAAGCTATGACAATCCTAGACGGTATATTAAAAAGCAAAGACATTACTTTGCCAACAAATTTTCATATAGTCAAAGCCATGGTTTTTCCAGTAGTCATGTGCAGATGTTATAGTTAAATCATAAAAAAAAGGGTGAGAACCAAATAATTGATGCTTTTGAACTGTGGTGTTGGTGAAGACTCTTGAGAGTACACTATTCAACAAGGAGATCAAACCAGTCAATCCTAAAAGAAACCAGTCAATCCTAAAGGAAATCAGTCCTGAATATTCATTGGAAGGACTGAGGTTGAAGCTGAAGCTCCAATACTTTGGCCACCTGATATGGAGAGCCAAGTCAGTGGAAAAGACCCTGATGCTGGGGAACACTGAAGGCAAAAGGAGCAGGGGGTAACAAAGGATGAGATGACTGGATGGCATCTCACACTCAATGGACAAGAATTTGAGTAAACCCTGGGAAATAATGAAAGACATGGAGGCCTGGTGTGCTTCAGTCCATGAAGTGTTAAAAAGTTAGATATGATTGAGTGATTGAAGAACAATACAATATATTTTAGAATACACAACACCCTAAAAAAATAGCAACTATTGGGAAAGTTGTTGACACTGGGGTCTTTGTGCCCTGCAGTTGCCATAGTGGCAGGAGCCTGAGGATTTGGGCAGCACTTCTGTAATTATTTTATTTTTCACCCAAGTGTGCATGCACTGGTTAGAGGTTCTAGTGGTGATACAGTGTTTGTATCACTTGTATTACACTGTTGAAATTGTTTTCCTCTTTCAGCAATGTCAACCTTTGCTCTGGAGGTATAGTTTCAGTCCTCCTTAATGTGGACAGGGGTTGGCATGGTTATACTGGCTGTTTCCACCCTTATAAGAAAGAGCTCAGGTTGTAGATGGCTCTATTTCCTTTATGTGTGCACACTCTGATTGACAGTGGCAGCCTGTGTCTTGCTTGGAAGAATTGCTGGGGCAAGGAAGGGCTACATCAGGCTTGATATAGGCTGAGGTGAATCCTAGTGTGTCCTTGCAAGACAGTGTACTCCTAGGCAGTTTTATCTCCTGCTCCCCATACTGTATATGGGAGGAATCAGCTATGTGCTTGTCCTAGTCATTTGTGGAGTCCTGAATTCTTACATCCATGCAGCAGGCCACATTGTTTCAAACCAGTAAAGGACTCATCTTCCTAGTTTTGACCCCAGGAATGCAATGCCTAATATGAGGCTCAAACCCCTCACTCTCAAGGGGTGATCCCTAAGCCTATGATATCTACCTCTTCCTCTGGTTCTCTTGGTAAGGATGCATATTGTCACCAGATGGATTTTTTCCACTTCTATTAGACTCTGTGATTTTATTGTATAGTTCTGGTTGTACAAGAGACTTTATGCCAGTCTTCTGGCTCATTTCAAGAGAACTATTTCACATTTAGGTATATTCTTGATGTGTTCTTGAGGGAGGTGATCTCAGTGTCCTTCTACTCTGTAATGTCTCCTCTAGTTATTAATTTTAAAATGCAGGCACAAAACAAAATAAATGTTCATCAAAATCTGAAGAAATTCATATACTGGTGCATTGCTGGTGGAAATATACATGTGATATGTGTATATAATGGAAACAACTGCTGTTGTTTTAGTCACTGAGTCATGCCTGACTCTTTGTGACCTTGTGAACCTACCAGGCTTCTCTTCCATGGGATTTCTCAGGAAAGAATATGGAGAAATGGAGTGGGTTGCTATTTCCTACTCCAGGGGGTCTTCCAGACCCAGGGATTAAACTCTGAGGATGCCTCTCATATGTTGATTCTTTTGCCACTGAGACACCTGGGAAGCCCCATAATGAAACATTGTTTATTGTTGTTTATTCTCTAAATCATGTCAGACTCTTGTGTGGCCCGGTAGACTGTGGCCTGCCAGACTTCTCTGCCCATAGAGTAGGTTGCAAAAAGAAGTGAAATTGGGTCATTTCTTGAGATCTGGATGAACCTAGAGTCTGTCATACAGAGTGAAATAAGTCTGTTTCACTTATTGTTTATTGGAAAGAGGAAAAAAATACTGTGTATTAACAAAACTATGTTGAATCTAGAACAGTGCTACAGATGAACCTATTTTCAGAGCAGGAATAGAGACACAGATGTAGAGGATGGACCCATGGACACTGCAGGGTAAGGAGAGAATGGGATAAATGGAGAGAGTAGCACGGACGTATGCACACTACTCTGCGTAAAACAGACCACTAGTGGGAAACTGCTGAATAGCACAGAGAGCCCAGCCTGGTGCTCTGTGATGAACTGGAGGGATGGAATGGGAGTGGTGAGGAAGGATAAAGAGGGATAGAATAAATGTATACACAGGCCTAATTCATACTGTTGTATAGCAGAGGCTAACACAGCGTAGTAAAATTATATTTCAGTTAAAAAAAAAAAGAAAGAAAAAAATACAACCTATAAAGACTGCAATGTCCATGAAACAGACAATCTGAATAGACACTTACAGAATAAGGATATAGAGTTACTAATAAAAAATTTCCCAATAAAGAAAGATCTAGGACCAGTGTCTTCATGGATAAATTTTGCCAAACTTTTGAAGCATAATAATGCCAATACTTTTCCAGTTTTTCCAAAAACTTGAAGAAGAAGCTTCCAAACTGATTTTTGAGGCTAGAATTACCTTGATAGCATAGCCAGAAATAGAACAATTGTGGCTTAAATCAATGGAAAAACACACACACAGTCCCCAAAAGCCAGAGCAATTTGAGGAGGAAAAGTTAGGAATAAAGCAAGGAGAGTTACTCTTCTGATTTCAAACTATACTGGAAGCTACTGTACTTAAAAAAATATGGTATTGGTATATAAATAGATTCATACATCATTAGAATATAGAACAGTGAGTACAGAAAATGCCCAAGTGTTTATGGGGAAGTAACACATATCAAAGGCACTGAAAATACACAGTGTAAGCAATGAGAGTCTTTGATAATGGTGCTGGGAAAACTGGGATATGTAAACTTCAAAAGAATGAAAGTTTCTTATGCCACTTATAAAAATCAAGTCATATTAGACTAGAGATTTAAATGTGATACATAAAACCATGAAACTCCTAGAAGAAAACTTAGTAAAAACTTAGTAACAACTTGTTCATATTGGTCTTGGGAATGTCTTTTTGGATATCAGAAGCACAGACAACAAAAATTCCAAGTGGGAATATATAAAACTAAAAAACTGTCCATAGAGTTTGTGATCAATTAGCAAAAAGACAATCTATGAAATTAGGAAAATATTAATAAACCACATAACTGATAAGTTAATATCTAGTAAAGTAAAATATAAAGGGAGTGGGAACTAAGACTGACAACAAATATGACCAAAAAGAGTTTTGTGATAACACAAATAATAATACTTAAAGATGGAAAAGTTTTATTGCTCTGTAATGTTACTAAATATATAGAACTGTTTTCTTATAATGTGTGACTTTTACATGATAACACATTAATAGATACACAAAGAAACAAAACACACTCAAACACCTGTCTTAAAACAAATACTGATGACATTTGCCCACCATAACCATTAAAATCAACTTGATGCCTTCTGATTACATTACCTAGCTCTACCTCATTTGTGAAAGAATTTGGATTAGGTTTTCCAAGACAATGCCAAAGCAGTGATTTGTGTACATAGCGAGGTATAATTCATATAAATATATTCCATAGAGTCAGAGCCATGGTTTTTTTCAGTAGTCATCTATCGATGTGAGATTTGGACCATAAAGAAAGCTGAGCACCAAAGAACTGATGCTTTTCAACTGTGGTGCTGGAGAAGATTTTTGCTAATACCTTGGACAACAAGGATATCAATTCAGTCAGCCCTAAAGGAAATCAATCCTGAATATTTATTGGAGAGACTGATGCTAAAGCTGAAGTTCCAATACTTTGGCAACCTGATGTGAAGAACTGACTCGTTAGACAAGACGCTGATGCTAGGAAAGATTGAAGGCAGGGGGAAAAGAGGATGAGATGGTTGGTGGCATCACCAATGGGCATGAGTTTGACCAAGCTTCCGGGGATGGTGAAGGACAGGGAGCCTGGTGTGCTGCAGTCCATGGGGTTGCAAAGAGTCAGCAACTGAGCAACAACAAAATAATATATTTCAGTAAAAAGTTAAAACATAACTTTGAAGGAGATACTCAGGAAAAAGGAACTTCTATATTACTATTATTTTTTTTTCATTTATTTTTATTAGTTGGAGGCTAATTACTTTAAAATATTGTAGCGGGTTTTTGTCATACATTGACATGGATCAGCCATGGATTTACATGTATTCCCCATCCTGATCCCCCTCCCCCCTCCCTCTCCACCCGATCCCTCTGGGTCTTCCCAGTGCACCAGGCCTGAGCACTTGTCTCATACATCCAACCTGGGCTAGTGATCTGTTTCACCATAGGTAATATATATGTTTCGATGCTGTTCTCTCGAAACATCCCACCCTCGCCTTCTCCCACAGAGTCCCAAAGTCTGTTCTGTACATCTATGTCTCTTTTTCTGTTTTGAATATAGGGTTATCTTTACCATCTTTCTAAATTCCATATATATGTGTTAGTACACTGTATTGGTCTTTATCTTTCTGGCTTACTTCATTCTGTATAATGGGCTGCAGTTTTATCCATCTCATTAGAACTGATTCAAATGAATTGTTGTTAATGGCTGAGTAATATTCCATGGTGTATATGTACTACAGCTTCCTTATCCATTCGTCTGCTGATGGGCATCTAGGTTGCTTCCATGTCCTGGCTATGATAAACAGTGCTGCGATGAACATTGGGGTGCACGTGTCTCTTTCAGATCTGGTTCCCTCGGTGTGTGTGTCCAGAAGTGGGATCGCTGGGTCATATGGCAGTTCTATTTCCAGGTTTGTAAGAAATCTCCACACTGTTCTCCATAGCGGCTGTACTAGTTTGCATTCCCACCAACAGTGTAAGAGGGTTCCCTTTTCTCCACACCCTCTGCAGCATTTAT
>SNSB01089213.1:0-32093 GCA_012922965.1 Capreolus pygargus | reverse complement strand
ACCACACTGTTCTCCATAGCGGCTGTACTAGTTTGCATTCCCACCAACAGTGTAAGAGGGTTCCCTTTTCTCCACACCCTCTGCAGCATTTATTGCTTGTAGACTTTTGGGTAGCAGCCATCCTGACTGGCGTGTAATGGTACTTCGTTGTGGTTTTGATTTGCATTTCGCTGATAATGAGTGATGTTGAGCATCTTTTCATGTGTTTGCTAGCCATCTGTATGTCTTCTTTGGAGAAGTGTCTGTTTCGTTCTTTGGCCAATTTTTGGATTGGGTCATTTATTTTTCTGGAGTTGAGCTGCAGGAGTTGCTTGTATATTTTTGAGATTAATCCTTTGTCTGTTGCTTCGTTTGCTATTATTTTCTCCCAATCTGAGGGCTGTCTTTTCACCTTGCTTATAGTTGCCTTTGTTGTGCAAAAGCTTTTAAGTTTCATTAGGTCCCATTTGTTTATTTTTGCTTTTATTTCCAATATTCTGGGATATTGTTTGACAGTTGTGTTTTGAAATTAGGACATATGTGGTTTCCAGCTTTATTCTTTCTCAAGATTGCTTTGACTATTTAGATTGTTTGTGGTTCCATATAACTTTGTGAAAAAAATGCTACTTGAATTTTTATTTTATAGGATTTACATGGAGTCTATATATTACTTTGGGTAATATGGACACTTTAGTATAACTGATTTTTGTATGTTCGTTTTATATTCTGAAACTATACTGAATTTTTTTCCTTTTTTATGTTTTTATGAGCTGGATCATCTGTTGATGATTTTTTTCTTTTTTTATATTTGACTACTAAAAACTTAGAACGTCTCTAAAAGTGCATCATTTTCTATATAGAAATATATTCTGGGAGGTGGGTCATAGAGGATCCTGCTGTGATTTATGTCAGAGAGTGTTTTGTCTAAGTTTTCCTCTAGGAGTTTTATAGTTTCTGGTCTTACATTTAGATCTTTTAAAAAAAACCTTATGATTCTTGGAATACTTGTTTTTTTTTTTTTTTTTTAAAGATGAATTAGGTCTGACATTGGGTACTCCATAATGATACCTTATTAGGCAAGAGTGTCTACAATGATACTTCTAAGAAGTTTAGCAAAATGTGTTTTTAAAATGTGTTATCTCCCAATGCTGGTATGTTAAAAGAAGAAAATCATGTTGAAACCAGCTTGCTGAAGCATTGAAATTGCAGTGTACCCCAATGTATCGTTAAAATGAAGGCCTGTTATGTTTCCTGTGTTTTTAGGGTTTACATTTATTTGTCTTGTATCACTATAGTGCAAACTCTTGGTTTGGAGTTTGTGGGAAGTGGTTTATCTTAGTAATAAAACAGGATAAGAGATTTAAATGCTTCACTATTCTGCTATTGATGTATTTAAGTAAAATTTTTGTTGATATGTATTTATTGATTTTCTAGATAGGTGTATCAAGTAATTGGAATGTCAGTATGGCTTATACTGTTGTCAAGCCTGTTAGGCTTTATCTTTTGGTACTTCTGTAATAAAAATGTAGTTAAGAAACCAAGAGTGCAAAAATATCAATGAGTGTTTGATTGGATACTAAGGTAGAATTTTAGAATTCCTAGAACAGATTTTAGGATATGTAGATTGGATCACTGATCTAGAACACAGATTTCAAGATCTTTAAGCCAACAACATCTTTATTAAGAGCACTTTCAACACTTAGAGAAATTGAATTTTAAGTTGAAGTGAGCAATCAAATATTCACTTAGATGATACAGTTTACATTTTTTTACTTAGTCTGTCACATCTGTCCTATTTGTATGAGTCCATGTTATATTTTAATGGATTTGCAAATCATTTAGAAAAGAAAACCAACAGACTTCCCTTGTGGTCTAGTGATTAACATTTTGAGTTTTGACTGGAGGGGTCATGAGTTTAATTTCTGGTTGGAAAAAAAAAAAAAGATCCATGTGCTGTGTGGCATGGCTGAAAATAACAACAAAAACCCAAATCATTTAAGGTTACTCGTACCATGAATTAGAACAATTAGATATGTACCTTTAATAGGGAAATTTTTACCAGAATTTTAAACACACTTTTATACATTTCTAAACATATGGTAACACTCTACTGATGTTATGTGTATCTTAAAACACACCAAAAATGGAAAATGAAAAAGGATTAGAAAAATATTTTTGTAATAGTGTGAAATATTTTTTACTTTTTCTGTTCCAGATTTTCTATAATTTATCTTAGGTCCAAAAGTTTGATGTCTAAGTTTATATTATATATTTATGTTACTTCTGTCATCATCTTTTATATATTTGGAGTTATAAATTATGTAAGTATTAAAATGAACTTCTCAAAGAAGTCTGTTAAGTCATGGCTGAAAAAAAAACTCAGTTTTATTTTGGAAAAAATGGACCCCCAATTTTATGAGTCAGTTATAAATCAGAAACACTTTAAAATGATTATGTCAGAAGAAAAAGATCCAGTAATTGAACAAATTCTGTTTAGTGACATCTTTGTAGTATACAGAGCCCAGTATGGTACTCTTGCCTGGAAAGTCCCATGGATGGAGAAGCCCGGTAGGCTGCTGTCCATGGGGTTGTGTAGAGTCTGACATGACTGAGTGACTTCACTTTCAGTTTTTTTTTTTTTTTTTTTTTACTTTGGGAAATTTTTTTTCCTTTGGCCTTTAGGGGTTTTTTTTTTTTTTTTTTTTTCACTTTTTTTTTTTTTTAAATTTGTAGTGAATTTTGTCATACATTGAAATGAAACGTCCTTGAGTTTCAGTTTTTACTTTTATGTATTGGAGAAGGAAATGGCAACCCACTCCAGTGTTCTTGCCTGGAGAATCCCAGGGATGGGGGAGCCTGGTGGACTGCTGTCTATGGGGTCTCACAGAGTCGGACATGGCTGAAGTGACTTAGCAGCAGCAGCAGCAGTTGTAGTATATAGGTGGTTTCTAATGCTGAGAACAGATTTCTTAGAAATGCTGTTTGTCTGTTTAACATTTTGTCCAGTTTTCCCAGAGATTTCTTGCGACTAAATTAATACTATAGCAATACGGCTAATAGTTATTTTCTGTTGCAAAATGCAATAATTGTGTGGTATATTAATAGAGACCTGAAGGTTGTGACAATTGAGTTGGGGTTGAAGGCTAGGAGTCTAACCAAAGAACACTTGAATACCAAGCCACAGAGTTAAGTCTTTCCTTAGAAGAAAAAGAGAACACTTTTCTGGATCTGTGACTAGTAGCTCAGTTGGGGAAAAAACCAAAGACAATGGTAAGCTTGTGTTATTTTTGGTATTTTGTTTAGGTTTATGTGTATTACATCAGAATATTACTTATTCCAGAGTCATTTTTTCCAGTCATTTACTGAAGTTTCACTCCTATGATAAAATTGACTCAGAAGAATTTGATTTAGTACTGACTTTCTCTCTTATGGGGAAAATAAGATGCTAAACTTTATTAAGAATAGTTTGCATAACATATAATGATCTCATAGATTATAGAGCTTTTCTGACAACAGATAGACATTGACGAAAAATCTGGTTGGTGTCCATAATTTTAGTTCAAAAGGATTTATTTTCCAGATAGTCTAAGGAGATCCTGTATGTAGTATTATAAGAATTATTTTTTTTCTGTAGATCTGATGTTCTTTTCACTTACAGATCTGACTTGATCTCAGAGGCCTGAGGATTGTTCTACAGTTTGAATTTTGCTCATCACCAGTTAAGAAAAATAAAATTTCAGCATAAATATAGTTTAAGGTACACTTGTTTATTTTCATTGTTTAAAAGTATTATATTTCTTTTAGGAGCAGATGAAGCTGAATTATTTTAAGTAGGATATTAACACTTTTTTATTTTGATGTAATGAAACTTAGGGGTAAAAACCACAATATCTGTTGTTAAAACAATGGGAGGGAAGAAAGAAGAGAAAAGATCTGTCTCCTGTTTTACTTCCAGTTAATGGATATTTTGAATAAATTGCTTCATCATCATAAGCCCTAGTTTCAACCAGTCTGTTACAGAGTCTTTCTTTATTTAACTAGATGTTTTCTTGAGATTTTTGATAAAATTTATGGAAAGCAGAAGTTTGCATTTGAAGTTAGTAAGAGGGGCTGTTTTCTTGTGTATATTGCCCAAGTGTATTTTTATATTAAATTTGGTAACATATATTATTTTTATCATTTTATATTGCCACTGTCACAATAAGAGGATTTCCAAAATGCAGGTTTTAGTATACAGGTTAGAGTAGTAATTTTCAATTCATGTGATTAGAAGTTGCAGAAATTCTACATTAAGTGATACTCAGATTTTATTTTCATTGAAAGTTTTGCTCTGTTAAGAGTTTTTAACATCTTTAAATATTTCTGAAGACAACTTCTAATGATAAAATAATTAGATGATTCTTTACATATAAGTTATATTATATGACATTTCATTCTCAAAAGTCATACACATTGTAACAAAATAGTTTTGAGTTTTATGAATAATAAAATTACAATGTACAAGTGAAAATCTAATTTAATAAAAAAATTGTATGAATTAAGTCTTTCATAAATTTATCTCTTAGCTGAGATAAGGGAAATGTAGGAGCAACAGCTAAAAAAATGTGATAAAATGTTGCATTGAGTATATTCTGGCCTTGCTTTCTGTTACTGGTATATGTTTTTTGTGTGTGTATTTTGCTAGAAATTTAGATGCTAACCTTGGTTTTTAACATTTTGTTTTGAATGTGTCTGCTGTAGTAAGATGAAAATTTAATAACCTGAGTTAAATTTTACATATCTTTGGTGAGAAAAGATTCATCAAGTAATTTCTAAAACTCTTTTAAGAGTTTGTATATAGGGAATACAACTTTAGCTGGATTTGGTATCATAAAAAAGGGGAGTCAATCCTCATACGGTTTCATTTCACTTCACTGTCACTTTATTTCCTAAGTTTGTAAACTGAGTATGTACAAAATTCAGGGGGAAAGTTCACAGATGTGATTTGTGGTTCTTAATCTTTGGAGTTCCTGAACACTTAAAATAGGTGAATATATTTGAGATTGAGGACTAGTATTAATACTCTTAAGAAAGCAACTTCAGAAGTTAACTTCATGCATAATCAAAACTTTCTGGTTATTTAGTCTTCTGTACATACTTTCCTTTAACACTTATCCAAAAATATCAGAATCTGTTTACATGATACAGTTCATAGTAGGTAGAGAGCCACTTGAAAAACTTCTCTATGGACTTCCTCCAACAAATATGGTTTGCCCAGAGAATTAATTTACCCTCAGGTTGTGTTTGGTAGTTGTCATGAGCTGGTTGTTTTTTCTAAAAATTTTACATTGAAGTCCTAACCCCCCAAAATGATAGCAGTGGAAAGGAGGGCCTTGGGAGGTCATTACACCACCATGAGGCAACTAGTAAGAAAGGAGTCACTACTCTTAGAAAGGAGATCCCAAAGGGTTCACTATGAGAAGACACAGCAAGACTCAGCAGTTTGCAAATCAGAAGAGGATCCTTCACCAGAGCTTAGCCCTACTTGCACCCTGATGCTAGACTTCCAATGTCTGTACTGAAAATTTCTGTTGTTTATAAGCCAGTTTGCAGTATTTTGTTCTAAAAACCTGAATGAAGTAAAACACAGGTGACAATGTATCCTTTTCTGTCTCTAGAGTAACAGTGAAGCAGTAGCGCTTCATTTTGAGTTGCTTATGTGCATTTGTCCATGGAAGAATTATTTGGATACATGTCATGTAGAAATTTTATAGATAGCATTTTTATAAGACATAGAAACTTAAAAAAAAAATTGAACATCCTGCATTGATTGGTGCTTAAAAGTAGATGATCTTTATATTTCCTCTACAATCACTGGAAAGATTCTATAAGATGCCCTAGAGAGGGAAAAAATGGTAATTTAATGGAGACTGTACACTTTTATTTTGCAAGATTTTGGAGTGTTGGGGGCACAGTTCTTGGCATGCTAATTAGACACTGCTGCTGCTGCTGCTAAGTAGCTTCAGTTGTTTCTGACTCTGTGCGACCCCATAGACGGCAGCCCACCAGGATCCCCCATCCCTGAGATTCTCCAGACAAGAACACTAGAGTGGGTTGCCATTTCCTTCTCCAGTGTGTGAAAGTGAAAAGTGAAAGTGAAGTTGCTCAGTCATGTCTGACTCTTAGTGACCCCATGGACTGTAGCCTACCAGGCTCCTTCGTCCATGGGATTTTCTAGCAAGGGACACTACCCTCCTTCAAGTCAGATGTTGTTACATAGGTTCAGAAGATACACAGGACCGTGAACTCCCAACACTGAAATTTCAGAAAGCAGCTCATTCATTTTTTAAATTACTTTAATGGGAGGATAATTACTTCCCAACATTGTGTTGGGTTTTGTCTTACATCAGCATACACCAGCACAGGTACACATGTGTTCCTGCATCCTGATCCCTCCTCTTGCCTCCCCACGCTATTACTCTGGGTTGTCCTAGAGTACCAGCTTTGGGTGCCCTGCATCAAACTTGCACTGCTCATCTGTTTATTTATGGTAATATACATGTTTCAGTGCTATTCTCTCAAACATCCCACCCTTGGCTTCTCTGAAAGTCTCTTCTCCCCAAAGTCTCTCCTTTATATCTGTCTCTTGTGCTGCCTTGCATGTAGGATCATCCTTAACCATTTTTCTAAATTCCGTATATATGTATTAATACATAGTATTTGTGTTTCTCTTTCTAATTTCACTCACAATGTATAACAGTCTCCTGTTTAGAATTGACTCAAATGCATTCCTTTTTATAGCTGAGTGATAATTCCTTTGTGTATATATACCACAACTTCCTTATCCATTTGTCTGTTGATGGATATCCAGGTTGCTTCCTAGCTATTGTAAACAGTGCTACAATGAACAATTGGGGTACATGCATCTCTTTCAGTTCTGGTTTTCTCAGGGTGTATGCAGGAAGTGAGATTGCTGAGTGGTATGGCAAGTTCTGTTCCCAGTTTTCTAAGAAATCTCCACACTGTTCTCCATTGTGGCTATTCCAGTTTGCATTCCTACCAGCAGCGTGAGAGGTTTACCTTTTTTCCACTCCCTCACCAACATTTATTGTTTGTAGACATTTTGGTGACAGCAGTTCTGACCAGTATGAGATGATACCTCATTGTGGTTTTGATTTATATCTCTCTAATAATGAGTGGTGTTGAGCATCTTTTCATATGTTCAGTAGCCATCTGTATATCTTTAGAGAAATGTCTGTTTAGTTCTTTGGCCCACTTTTTGATTGGATTGTTCATTTTTCTAGTACTGATCTTCATGTATATTTTGGACATTAATTTTTTGTCAGTTCTTTTGTTTGCCATACTTTTCTCCCATTCTGAAGACTCTCTTCACCTTGCTTTTAGTGTCCTTTACTGTGTGAAACTTTTAACTTTAATTAGGCCCTGTTCATTTTTGTTTTTATTTCCATTACTCTGGAAGATGGGGTCATAGAGGATCTTGGTGTAATTTCTTTCAGAGAGTGTTCTGCCCATGTTCTCCTCTTAAGAGTTTTATAGTTTCTGGTCTTAGATTTAGGTCTTTAATACATTTTGAGTTTATTTTTGTGTATGGTGTGAGAAAATGTTGTAGTTTCATTCTTTTAATATAGCTGACCAGTTTTACCAGCAACACTTGCTGAAGAGACTGAGTTTTCACCATTGTATATTTTTGCATCCTTTATCAAAGATACGGTGTCCATAGGTGCGTGGATTTATCTCTGGACTTCCTATTTTGTTCCATTGATCTGTATTTCTGTTTTTGTGTCAGTACCATATGTTTGATGGCTGTAGCTTTGTAGTAGAGTCTTAAGTCAGGAAAGTTGATTCCTTCAGTTCCATTCTTCTTTCTCAAGATCGCTTCGGCTATTCCCTTGAATATATGCGGAGGGCTATTCCCTCTGCATTCTCTGCATTTGTATTTCCATACAAATTGGGAAATTATCTGTCCTAGTTTTGTGAAAAATACCATTGGTATTTGATAGGGATTGCATTGAATCTAGTAGATTCAATGGTGAATGAATCTACCTATAGATTGCTTTAGTAGTATACTCATGTTCACTCTATTGATTCTTCCAATTCAATCTCCATCTATTTGACATCTTTGATTTCTTTCATCAGGTTTTATAGTTTTCCATATAAGGTCTTTTGTTTATTTAGGTAAATTTATTCATAGCTATTTTATTCTCTTTGTTGCAATGGTGAATGGGATCATTTCCTTAAATTCACTTTCTGATTTTTCACTGTTAGTATATAGGAGTGCAAGGAATTTCTGTGTATTAATTTTATATTCTGCAACTTTACTATATTAATTGATTAACTAGTAATTTTGTGGTGACATCTTTTGGGTTTTCTTTATGGAGGACATGTCATCTGCAAACAGTAGAAGTTTTACTTCTTTTCCAATCTGGATTCATTTTTAATTTTTATTTTTTTAATCTCCGATTGCTGTGTCTAGGACTTCCAAAATTATGTTGAGTAATAGTGGCGAGAGTGTCACCATTGTCTTGTTCCTTATTTTAATGGAAATGCTTTCAGTTTTTCATGATTGAGAATGATGTCTGCTGTGGCTTGTCATATATGGCTTTTATCAAGTCAGGGTTTGTTCCTACTAAGCTTGTTTTCTGGAGAGTTTTTATCATAAATTTGTGTTGAATTTTGGCAAAGGTTTTCTCTGCATCTGTTGAGATAATCTTGGTTTTTTATCTTTTAATTTGTTAATATGGTGCATCATATTGATTTTATGAATATCAAAGTATCCTTTCATCCCTCATATAGAGCCCATTTGATCATTATGCATGATCTTTTTAATATGTTGTTGGATTCTGTTTGCTAGATTTCTTGGGTATTTTTTCATCTGTGTTCATCAGTGATATTGGCCCATAGTGTTCTTTTTTATACTGTCTTTGGTTTTTGTATTACAATGATGGTGGCTTCGTAGAATGAATTTGGGAGTTTTACTTCCTCTGCAATTGTGATTTTTCCATTTTCATTTCTAGTTTTATTGATTTGAGTTTTCCTTCTTTCTCGATGAGTCTGGCTATATGCTTGTCCATTTTATCTTCTCAAAAGAACCAGCTTTTAGCTTTGTTGATCTTTGCTGTAGTCTCCTTCATTTGTTTTTCATTTGTTTCTGCTCTGTGTTTTATGATTTTTTTCTTCTATTAACTTTGGGGTTTGTTCTTCTTTTTCTAAAGAAAAAGTTAGTTGTTTTATGTGTAAAGTTATGTTGTTTATTTCATGTTTCTCTAGTTTCCCGAGGTAGGCTTGTTTTGCTCTGAACTTCCTTACTAGCACTGCTTTTACTACTCCCATAGATTTTGGGCTGTCATGTTTTCATTATCACTTGTTTCCATGCATATTTTCATTTTATTTCTCTTTTCTTCTGTGATCTGTTGGTTTTTCAGAAACATGTTTAGCCTTCATATCTTTGTGTTTTTTAGTTTTTTCCCCCCTGTGGTTGATATCTAGTCTTATCACATTGTTACCAGAAAGGATGCTTGAAATGATTTCAATTTTTAATAATTTGCCAAGGCTAGATTTGTGGCCTAGAATGTTATCTGTTCTGTGTGTACTTGAGAAAAAGGTGAAATCTATTGGCTTTGTGTGAAATGCCCTGTAGATATAAATTAGGACTAACTAGTCCATTGTATTATTTAAAGCTTGTGTTTCCATGTTAATTTTCTGTTTGGTTGATCTATGCATAGGTGTGAGTGGAATATTTAAAAATGTCCCCCACTGTTATTGTGTTACTTTTAATATCACCTCTCATACATGTTAGAATTTTCCTTACATACTGAGGTTTTCCTATGTTAGTTATGTATATATTTATATTTGTTATATTTTCTTCTGGAATTGATCCCTTGATCATTATGTAGTGTTTTTCTTTGTCTCTTATCATGGTCTTAATTTTGAAGTATTTAATCTGCTATGAGTATTATTACTTCCACTTTTTTTTGGTCTCCATTTACATGAAACATCTTTTCCAAGCCCCTCACTTTTAATCTGTATGTATGTGTTCCTTAGTTTGAGGTAGGTCTCTTATAGACAGCAAAAGGATCTTGTCTTTGTATCCATCAGCCAGGTTTTGTCTTTTGGTTGCAACATTTAACCTGTTTACATTTAAGATAGTTATTGATGAGCATGGTCCCATTCCAACTTAATTTATGGTTTTAGCTTTGTTTTTATAAAGTCTTTCTGTGTTTCCTGTCTAGGGAAGATCATTTAGCATTTGTGGAAGAATTTGTTTGGTGGTGCTGAATTCTGTCACCTTTTGCATGTCTGTAAAGCTTTTGATTTATTCTTTATACCTAAATGAGATCCTCACTGGATAGAGTAATCTTGCTCATAGGTTTTACTCTTTCATCACTTTAAGTATGTCCTGGCATTCCCTTCTGCCTGAAGAGTTTCTTTTGAATGATCCGCTGTTATACTTACGGGGATCCCCTTGTGTTATTTGTTGCTTTTCCTTTGCTGCTTTTAATATTTGCTCTTGTTTTTCATTTTTGTTAATTTAATTAATATGTGTCTTGCAGTGTTTCATGGTGGGTTTATCCTACTTGGAATTCTCTGAATTTCCTGGACTTGGGTGACTATTTCCTTCCCATTTTAGGGAAGTTTTCAACTATTATCTCCCCAAGTATTTTCTCATGGCCTTTGTTTTTGTCTTCTTCTTCTGGGACTCCTATGATTCGAATGTTGGGCTGTTTAACACTGTCCCAGAGGTCTTTGAGTTGTCTTCATTTCTTTCTATTCCTTTTTTCTGCTCCACTTCATTTATTTCCTCCTTTCTGTCTTCCAGCTCATGTATTGGTTTTCTGCCTTTGTTACTCTACTGTTGGGTCGGTTCAGAGTGTTTAAAATCCCAGTTATTGCATTTTTCATTATTGATTGACTCTTCTTTATTTCTTTCAGGTCCTTGTTAAACATTTCTTGCGTCATCTTGTATCTATATTTTATTTGGCTGTAAGTCCATCTTTTCAAGATTTTAGATCATCTTTACTATCATTATTCTGAATACATTTTTATGTAGACTCCCTATTTCCTCCTCTTTTTTGGGGCTTGGTGTGGGTTTTTATTCTGTTTATTATGTACACCTGTTAAATGTTTCTACCTTTTCATTTTGTTTAGATTATAGTGTTTGGGGTCCCCTTTCTTCAGGCTTCAAGGTTGTGGTTCCTTTTAATTGTAGATTTTGTTCCCTATGGTTGGGGTTGGAGAAGTGACTTGTTAGTTTCCTGGTTAGGGGGACTTGGGTCACTGTTCTTGTGGTTGGAGATAGATCTCTTCTCTCTCGAGTGTGATGAGTGTCCAATAATGAGTTCTGGGGTATGGGTTTGGTTTGGGTTTGGGCAGCCCATCTTTTAATGTATAGGATTTTGTTCTTGTTTTGCTGGAGAATTAATGTGAGGTGTCTTGCACTGGAACTTGCTGGCTTTGGTTTCAGTGTCCATCTGGAGAATATTGGGTAGCTCTTGTCTATCAATGTTTCCCGAGGGTCAGGAGTTCTGTGGTGATCTAAAGTCCTGGACTTGAAGCTCTTGGTTCTGGGTTACAGTTTGTCTCTTATGGTAGCCCCAAGACTTTTCCATCCACAGAGCACAGAAGACAAAATTCCTAAGTTAATGGTGAAACACTTCTCCATGACACTGAACACTGAGAGAGATTCATAGAGTTATATAGAGTAGGAAAGAGGGAGGAGAGAGATAGAGGTAACCAAAAGGAGAAGAGGGAGAGTCAAAAGATGAGTGTGCAGTCAAACCAATGATCAAATCCTTAAGTGAAAATGGATACTAAAAATTAGACTCTTAAAGGTATCAAAATGATAACAAATATCAAAAAGCAAAGATTAAAAGCTTTGAATAGAGCCCCCCCAAGTTTTAAAAATATATATGGAATTTGCTTAAAAATAAGGGTTTTTTAAAAGAAAGGTAACAGGCTATAAAAATGAAATTTAAAGGAGTAATTAATGCTAAAATTTTAGAAAATTATAAAGTGATAATAGTAAAAATGTATCTAGTAATTTTTCTGGAGCTATTCTGGGCAGTAGGGGTCAGCTTAGTGTCAGATGGTTCCTCTTCCAGCTTGTACTTGTTCTTAAAGTGTATAGTTGACCCTCAAATACACAGCCGTAGCTTAACTTAAGGGTTTTAATCTGTTGCACCTGTCACTTCCAGGATGGTTTCCTCTTCTTTGCTTATTTTGGCTTCCTCTTTTTGCAAGGGTCTTCAGAGTCTAATCTCTGCCCTGACTTGAGAGTGTGTGAAGGTGGCCTCTTATTCAGGCTCACTTGCTCATTTATGCTGTGGAGAGGGAGGGACCCAGCAAATAAATGCTGCTAGAATGTGTGGGGAGTGCTTGCAGTGGATGGGCCACACAGTCATTGCCACAGTCCAAGGTGGTGCCTCTTTTCCAGTTTCACGTGGCTCAGGCTCCATGGTGACTTGTGAAGACATTGTCCCAGGTGGGTCCAATGTTTTGTGTACTTTCTAGGTGCAAGCCACTCAGCCTCTTGGGTGTTTTACAAAGGTACTGACCCAAGTGGGATGTCTGTTTTGTGCCCTTCCCAGGTCCAAAGCATTCAAGCAAGTATGTTCTTAGCAAGTGCACTGTCTCAGGTGGGCAGTGCATCTTATACACCTCCCCAGCCCCCACTGCTTAGTTTCCTGGGTACACTTTGAGTGCACAGTCCCAGGTGTGCTGTGTGTCTCCTCAGGGTGGCTGATCTCAGGCTGTGACACTCCTGGGCAGTGTGAACCATCCAGGATCCCAGAAAGATGTGGTTAGTGATTTGGCAGCTTGTTTACAGTTTGATAGAAGATGCTGTGTCTGGCGCTGAATAGCAGCAGCCCTATACCTTCTGCCTCTGATTCTAGTGTACCTGCCTCTGTGCCTCTGGGGAGGCAGAGCTGTTAGTGAAAGCTGGTTTACTCTCCAATTTAATTGCTAGGGTGCAAACCTTTGCTTGAGAGCATGCCAGTGGTCATCATGTGGCATTTGAATCATCCTGTAGGAAAAGTTATTTTTTCTTTATTTGTCTCTGTGGCATTCTAAGGGTTTGAGTTTCTATGTCACATTAACCCCCTCAGATTGTCCTCAGGGCATTCAAGCCTGTTTCTCACCCTAAGAACCAAAGATGCAGCCCTCCCTTCATGCCCAGCCCCCACTTGCTACTAGCAGATGTGAGTGTCTGACTTGTTTCTTTACTGGTAGTTGCAGTTAGGTGCTATTCTGTGGTGCGGTTGTGTGTGTGTGTGTGTGTGTGTGTGTGTGTGTGTGTGTGTGTGTGCGTGTGTGTGTGTGTGTGTGGTTATGTAAGAAAACTTTATTAAGTGATCAGTGCAAAGATAGAGGATAGCAATACAATGTGAAAGACTAGAGATCTTTCCAAGAAAATTAGAGATACCAAGCTAATGTTACATGCAGAAATGGGCACAATAGCGGTATGAATGGCATGAACCTAACAGAAGCAGAAGTCTTTAAGAAGAGGTGGTAAGAATACACGGAAGAACTATATAGAAAAAAAAAAAAGCTTAATGACCCAGATAACCATGATTATGTCATCACACAGCTGCAGCCGGGCATCCTGGAGTGTAAATTCAAGTGGGTCTTTGGAATCATCAGCTTTGTTATGAACAAAGGTAGTGGAGGTGTTGATATTCCAGTTGAACTATTTCAAATCCTAAAGTATGATACTGTGAAAGTGCTGCACTCAAGATGCAAACAAATTTGGCCACAAATTCAGCCAGCAGTGGCCACAGGACTGAAAAATCTTAGTTTTATTCCAGTCCCCAAAAAAGGCAATGTGAAAGAATGTTCGAACTACTGCACAATTTCATTCATCTCATATGCTAGCAAAGAAATGCTAAAAATTCTCCAAGTGAGGCCTCAGTAGTATGTGAACCAAGAAGTTCTATATGTTCAAGCTGGATTTAGAAAAGGCAGAGGAACCAGAGATCAAATTGCCATCATCCACTGGATCATAGAAAAAGCAAGAGAGTTCCAGAAAAACATCTATTTCTGCTTTATTTTTTAGAATTATTTTAATTACAGGCTAACTACTTTGCAATATTGTGGTGGTTTTTGCCACATTGACATGAATCAACCATGGGTGTACATGTGTCCCACCATCCTGAACACCCTTCTTACCGTCCTCTCCACCCCATCCCTCTGGGTTGTCCCAGAGCATCAACTTTGCATGCCCTGCGTCATGGATCAAACCTGGACTGGTCATCTATTTTACATGGCAATAACATGTTTTTGATAGACATGAGTTTGAGTAGACTCCGGGAGTTGGTGATGGACAGGGAGACCTGGCCTGCTGTGGTTCACGGGGTCACAAAGAGTTGGACACAACTGAGTATCTAGAATGAACTGAATACGTGTTTTAATGGTATTGTCACTTATCATCCCATCCTCACCTTCTCCCACATAGTCCAAAAGTCCATTCTTTTCATTTGTATCTCTTTTGTTGTGTTTCATATAGGGTTGTCATTAACATTTCAGTTCCATATATATGCATCAATTTACAATATTGGTGTTTCTCTTTCTGTCTTCCTTCACTGCCTATAATTGGCTCTAGTTTTATTCACTTAATTAGAACTGAGTCAGATGCATTCTTTTTTTATGGCTGAGTGATATGGCAGAAAGTGAAAAAGAACTAAAGAGCCTCTTGATGAAAGTGAAAGTGTGAAAAAGTTGGCTTAAAGCTCAACATTCAGAAAACTCAGATCATGGCATCTGCTCCCATCGCTTCATGGCAAGCAGACAGGGAAACAGTGGAAACCAGTGGCTGACTTTATTTTTCTGGGCTCCAAAATCACTGCAGATGGTGATTGCAGCCATGAAATTGAAAGACACTTACTCCTTGGAAGCAAAGTTATGGCCAACCTAGACAGCATATTAAAAAGCAGAGACATTACTTCATCGACAAAGGTCCATCTAGTTAAGGCTATGGTTTTTCCAGTGGTCATGTATGGATGTGAGAGTTGGACTATAAGGAAAGCTGAGCACTGAAGAATTGATGCTTTTGAACTGTGGTGTTGGAGAAGACTCTTGAGAATCCCTTGGACTTCAAGGAGACCCAACCAGTCCATCCTAAGGGAGATCAGTCCTGGGTGTTCATTGGAAGGACTGATGTTGAGGCTGAAACTTCAATACTTTGGCCATATCATGTGAAGAGTTGACTCATTTGAGAAGACCTTGATGCTGGGAAAGATTGAGGGCAGGAGGAGAAGGGGAAAACAGAATGAGATGGTTAGATGGCATCACCAACTCAATGGACATGGGTTTGAATGGACTCCAGGAATTGATGATGCATAGGGAGACCTGGCGTGCTGCAGTTCATGGGTTCGCAAAGAGTCAGACATGACTGACTGACTGAACTGAACTGAATATTCTATTGTGTATATGTACCACAGCTTCTAGAACCATTCATCTGTGATGGACATCTAGATTGCTTCCATGTCTAGATATTGTAAACCGTGCTGCAGTGAACCTTGGTGCACATGTATCTGTTTCAGTTCTGGTTTCCTCAGGGTATCTGCCCAGCACTGGGGTTGCTGGGTCATACGGCAGTTCCATTACCAGTTTTTTAGTGCATCTCCACAGTGTTCTCTATAGTGGCTGTACTTTTTTGCATTACCACCAACAGTGTAAGAGACTTTCATTTTCTTTGCACCCTCTCCAGCATTTATTATTTGTAGACATTTTGAGGTCAGCCATTCTGACTAGCGTGAGATGGTACCTCATTGTACTTTGGATATGCATTTCTCTGATAGTGAGTGACATCGAGCTTCTTTTCCATGTGTTCATTAGCCATCTGTTTGTGTTCTTTGGAGAAATGTCTGCTTAGTTCTTTGGCCCAATTTTTGGTTGGTTTATTTTTCTGGTATTGAGCTGCATGAACTGCTTGTATATTTTGGAGGCTAATTCTTTGTCAGTTGATTCATTTGCTTTTTTCCCCAAAATTCTGAAGGCTGCCTTTTCACCTTGCTCATTGTTTCCTCTGTTGTGCAAAAGTTTTAAACTTAATTAGGCCCCATTTGTTTATTTTTGTTTTCATTTGCATTACTCTTGAGAGGTGGAGGATCTTGCTGTGATTTATTTCAGAGAGTGTTTGCCTGTGTTTTCCTCCTCAGAGTTTTATAGTTTCTGATCTTACATTTAGATCTTTAATGCATTTTGAGTTTATTTTTGTGTATGGTGTTAGAAAGTGTTCTAGTTTCATTCTTTTAATATGGTTGACCAGTTTTCCCAGTACCACTTGTTAATGAGATTGTCTTTTCTCCATTGTATATTTTTGCCTCCTTTGTTAAAGATGAGGTGTCCATAGGTGCCTGGATTTATCTGTCGACTTCGTATTTTGTTCAATTGATCTATATCTCTGTCTTAGTGCCAGTATCTTTTTGTCTTGATGAGTATAGCTTTGTAGTATAGTCTGAAGTCAGGCAAGTTGATTGCTCCAGTTCCATTGTTTCTCAAGATTGTTTGGCTATTTGAGATTTTTTGTGTTTTCATACAAATTGTGAGATTATTTTTTCTAGGTCTGTGAAAAATATCACTGGTAGCTTGATTGGTATTGCATTGAATCTATAGATTGCTTTGATTGCTTTGCATAATATATTCATGCTCACTATTGATTCATCAGCCCTTGAACATTGTATATTTCTTCATCTATTTGTGTTGTCTTTGATTTCTTTCATCAGTGTTTTATAGTTTTGTATATATAGGTCTTTTGTTTCTTTAGGAACATTTATTCTAAGTGTTTTTATTCTTTTTGTTGCAATGGTAAATGTGATTGTTTTCTTAAATTCTGTTTCTGGTTTATCATTGTTAATGTATAGGAATGCAAGGTATTTCTGTGTATTACTTTTCTATTCTTCAATTTTATTATATTCTTTGATTAGCTCTAGTACTTTTCTAGTGATGTCCTTAGGGTTTTTATATAGAGGATCATGTCATCTGCAAACAGTGAGCATTTTCCTTCTTCTTTTCCAATGTAGATTCATTTTATTTTTTTCCGTCTGATTCCTGTGACTAGGACTTCCAAAATATGCTTAATAGTTTTGGTGAGAATGGGCATCCTTGTATTGTTCCTGATTTTAGAGGAAACACTTTCAATTTTTGATCATTTAGGATAATGTTTGCTGTATGTTTGTCATATGTAGCTTTTATTACATTGAGGTGTGTTCCTTCTATGCCTGCTTCCTGGAGAGTTATTATCATAAATAGGTGTTGAATTTTGCAAAGGCTTTCTCTGCATCTATTGAGAGTATCATCTGGTTTTTATCTTTTAATTTGTTAATGTGGTGTATCACATTGATTGATTTGTGAATATTGAAGAATCCTTGATTCCCTGGGATAAAGCCCATTTGCTCATGATGCATGACCTTTTTAATATCCTATTGGATTCTGTTTGTTAGAATTTTTTTGAGGATTTTTTCTGCTATATTCATCACTGATATTGACCTATAGTTTTCTTTTTTCTTTTTGGTGGGATCTTTGTCTGATTTTGGTACTCTAGTGAAGGTGGTCTCAGAATGAGTTAGGGAGTTTGCCTCCCTCTGAAATTTTCTGAAAATATTTGAGCCGAATAAGTCTTCTCTAAATTTTTGGTAGAATTCACCTATGAACCCATCTGGGCTAGGGTTTTGTTTGTTGGAAGATTTTTGATTATAGATTTAATTTCCATGCTTGTGATGGGTCTGTTAAGATTTTCTATTTCCTCCTGGTTCAGTTTTGGAAGGTTATATTTTTCTAAGAATTTGTTCATTTCTTTCAAGTCGATTTGTCCAATTTATTGGCATATAATTTGCTTAGAGAGTAGTCTCTTATGATCTTTTCAATTTCTGTGTTGTCTGTTGTTATTTCTTCATTGCCACTTTTAATTTTGATTTAATTGTTTTCCCTTTTCTTTTCTTGGTAATGGTTTATCTGTTTTCTTTATCTTCTCAAAGAACCAGTGTTTAGTTTTGTTGATTATTGCTATAGTTACCTTTGTTTCTTTTTTATTTATTTCTGCTCTGATTTTTGTGATTTCTTTCCTTCTACTACCTTTGATGTACTTCCCGTCTTATTTTTCTTGTGCTTTAGATGTAAAATTAGGTTGTGTATTTCATGTTTCTCTTGTTTCTTGAGGTAGGCTTGCGTTGCTATGAATCTCCCTCTTAACAGTTTACTGAGTCCCATAGTTTTGGTGTTCTCATGTTCTAATTTTCTTTTTTTTTCTATTCATCTGTTAAGTTCCTTTTTGGTGTCTTCCATGATATGTTGGTTATTCAGAAGTGTGTTGTTTAGCCTCCATGTTTGTGTATTTAATAGTGTTTTTTACCCTGTAGTTGACATCTAATTTTTCCTCATTGTGACTGGAAAAGGTGCTTGAAAGGATTTCAGATTTTTTCACTTTACAAAGTCTAGATTTATAGCCCAGGACATAATCTACCATGGAGAATGTTCTGTGTGCACTTAGAAAAAGCTGAATTTTGTTGCTTTTGAGTGAAATGTATACTAGATATCATTAGGTCTAGATGTTCCATTGTATCATTTAGTGTTTGTGTTTCCTTGTAAATTTTCTCATTGGTTCATCTATCCATAGGTGTGAGTGCAGTATTAAAGTCCTCTGCTGTTATTCTGTTGTTATTAATTTCCCCTTTCATGCATGTTAGCATTTGGCTTACATATTAAGGAGATCATATGTTGGGTGCATATATTGGATTGTTATATTTTCTTCTTGGATTGATACTTTGATCATGATGTAGATCTTTCTTTCTTTTTTCTTAAAGTATTATTTTAATTGAAGGATAATTGCTTTACAGAATTTTATTGTTTTCTGTTAAACCTCACCATGAATCAGCCATAGGTATACATATATCCCCTCTCTTTTGAACTGCCTCCTCTTTCCTTCCCCATCCCACCCCTTTAGGTTGATTCAGACTTGCTGTTTGAGTTTCCTGAGCCATACAGCAAATTCCAGTAGGCTATCTATTTTGTATATGGTAATGTAAGTTTCCATGTTATTCTTTCAATACATCTTACCCTCTCCTCCTCTCTCCCATGTCCATAAGTCTTTTCTCTATGTCTGTTTCTCCCTTGCTGCCCTGTAGATAAGTTCTTCAGTACCAGTTTCCTAGCTTCTGTACATGTTCATTAGAATTCTGTATTTATCTGTCTCTTTCTGACTCACTTCACTCTGTAAAATAGGCTTTAGTTTCATCCAGTTGATTAGAACTGATTCAAATGCATTCTTTTTATGGCTGAGTAATATTCCATGGTGTATATGCAGCATGAAGTCTTTATCCATTCATCCCATAATGAACATCTAGGCTGCTTCAGTGTTCTAGCTATTGTCAGTAGTGCTCCAGTGAGCGACGGGATACATGTCTTTTTCAATTTTGGTTTCCTCAAGGTATATTCATAGTAGTGGGATTTCTGGGTCATATAGTGGTTTTATTACTAGGTTTTTAAGGGATGTCCATACCATCTTCCATAGTGGCTGTATAAGTTTGCATTCCCACTAACAGTGCTAGAATGTTCCCTTTTCTTCACACCTTTTCCAGCATTTATTTTGGATAGATTTTTTGATGATGGCCCTACTGACAGATGTGAGGAGATATATCATTGTAGTTCTGTTTGCATTTCTCTAATAATGAGCATCTTTTCATGTGTTTGTTAGCCATTATATGTTGCCTTTGGAGAAATGTGTGTTTAGGTCTTTTTCCCAGTTTGATTCAGTTTGTTTGCTTTTCTCCTATTGAGTTGTATGAGCTGCTTGTTTATTTTCCAAATTAGTCCTTTGTCAGTTGTTTCATTTGCTTTAATTTTTTCCCATTCTGAGGGTTGTCTTTTTACCTTGCTTATAGTTTCCTTTGCTTTGCAAAAGCTTTTAAGTTTAATCGGGTCCCATTTGTTTACTTTTGCTTTTATTTGTGTTACTCTAGGAGGTCTGTCATAGAGGATCTTGCTTTGATTTATGTTATCAAGTGTTCTGCCTGTGTTTTCCTCTAAGAATTTTTATAGTTTCTGGTCTTACACTTAGGTCTTTAATCCATTTTGAGTTTATCTTTGTGTATGGTATTAGGAAGTGTTCTAATTTCATTCTTTTACACGTAGTTATCCAGTTGTCTCAACACCATTTATTGAAGAGGCTGTGTTTGCCCTATTGTATGTTCTTGCCTCCTTTGTCAAGAATAAGGTGCCCATAGGTGTATGGATTTATTTCTAGGCTTTCTGTCTTGTTCCATTGATCTATATTTCTGTTTTTGTGCCAGTATCATACTGTCTTGATGACTGTAGCTTTCCGATATAATCTGAAGTCAGGAAGGTTGATTCTTCCAACTTCATTCTTTTTTCTCAGGACTGCTTGGGCTGTTCAGGGTCTTTTGTGTTTCCATATGAATTGTGTAATTTTTTGTTCTAGCTCTGTGAAAAATGCTGTAGGTAATTTGATAGGAATTTCATTGAATCTGTAGATTTCATTTGGTAGTATAGTCATTTTGATAACATTGATTCTTCTACCCAGGAACATGGAATAGCTCTTCATTTTTTATGTCATTTTGATTTCTTTCATAACAGTCTTATAATTTTCTGTGTACAATTCTTTTGTCTCTTAGGCAGGTTTATTCCTAAATATTTAATTCTTTTTGTTTCAGTGGTGAGTGGGATTGATTTCTTAATTTCTCTTTCTGATTTTTCATTATTAGTATATGAAATGCAAGTGATTTCTGTGTATTGATATTGTATCCTGCAACTTTGCTAAATTCACTGATTAGCTCTAGTAATTTTCTGATACTATCTTTTGGGTTTTCTGTGTACAGTATCATGTCATCTGCAGTGAGAGCTTTACTTCTTTTTTTTCCAACCTGGATTCCTTTTATTTCTTTTTCTTCTCTGATTGCTATAGCCAGGACTTCCAGAACTATGTTGAACAGTAGTGGGGAAAATGGACACCCTTGTCTTGTTACTGATCTTAGGAGGAATGCTTTCAGTTTTTCACCATTGAGAAGAATGTTTGCTGTAGGCTTATCATATATGGCCTTTACTCTGTTGAGGTAGGTTCCTTCTATGCCCATTTTTTGAAATTTTAGTTATAAAAAACTGAATGCTGAATTTTGTGCTGAATATTCTCAAATGCATTTTCTGCATCTGTGGAGATTACCATATGGTTTTTATCTTTCAATTTATTTATATGGTATATCACACGGATTGATTTGCATATATTGAAGAATCCTTGCATCCCTGAAATAAATCCACCTTGATCATGGTTTATGAGCTTTTTGATATGTTTCTGAATTCTCTTTTCTAAAATTTTGTTGAGGATTTTTGCATCTATGTTCATCAGTGATATTGGCTTGTCGTTTTTGTTTTTTGTGTGTTTCCTTTGTCTGGTTTTGGTATAAGGGGGATGGTGGCATCACAGATTGAATTTGGAAATGTTCCTTCCTCTGCAGTTTTTCTGAAAGAGTTTTAGAAGGATGTACATTAGCTCTTCTCTGTCTGTTTGATAGAATTCTACTGTGAAGTCATCTGATCCTGGGATTTTGGTTTTTGGGAGACTGTTTATCACAGTGTCAGTTTCAGTGCTTATATGTGAGTTGTTCCTGACTTCTGTTTCTTCCTGGTTTAGTCTTGGATGAATGAACTTTTTAAAGAATCTGTCCATTTCTTTCAGATTATCCATTTTATTGCCATATAGTTGTTCATAAAATTCTCATATTCCTTTGCATTTCTGCATTGTCTGTTGTAACCTCTCCTTTTTCACTTCTAATTTTGTTGATTTGATTCTTCTCTGTCTTTTTTTCTTGAAATTTGGCTAAGGGTTTGTCAATTTTATCTTCTCAAAGAACTGGCTTTTATTTTTATTAATCTTTGCTATTGTTTATTTCACTTATTTTTAATTTATTTCTTGTCAGATCTTTATGATTTCCTACTTCTTCTAATTTTGGAGCTTTTTTGTTCTTTTTCCAGTCATTTTAGGTGTAAAGTTAGGTTGTCTGTTCAATGTTTTTCTTGTTTCTTGAGGTAAGATTCTATTGCTATAAGCTTCCCTCTTAAAACTGCTTTTGCTGCACCCCATAGGCTTTGAGTTGTCATGGTTTCATTGTCATTTGTTTCATGAATTTTTAAAATTTCCTTTTTGATTTCTTCAGTAACCTGTTGGTTATTTACAAATGTGGTTTTTTAAGCTCCTTGTGTCTGTGTTTTTTACAGTTTCTTTTTTTTTCTTGTGATTGATATTTCATCTCATAGCATTGTGGTTGGAGAAGATGCTTGATATGATTTCAGTTTTCTTAAATTTTCAGAGATTTGATTTGTGACCTAAGATGTGGTCTATTCTGGAGAATGTTCCATGTGCACTTGAGAAGGTGTATTCTTCTGCCTTTTGATGGAATGTCCTGAAGATATCAATGAAATCCTTCTCATCTAATGCATCATTTAAGACGTGTTTCCTTATAATTTTCTGTTTTGATAATGTTTCTGTTGGTGTGAATAGGGTATTAAAGTCTCCTACTATTATTGTGTTGCTGTCAGTTTCACCTTTTATGTCGGTTAGTGTTTCTCTTATGTATTGAGGTTCTTTTATGTTGGGTACATAAGTGTTTATATTGTTATGTCTTCCTCTTGGATTGATTCCTTGATCATAATGTAGTGTCCTTATCACTTGAAATCTTTCTTTTAAGGACTTTTTGTCTGATAGGATTGCTATTCCAGTTTTCTGCTTCACATTGGCATGGAATACATTTCTGCATCCTTTCACTTTCAGTCTGTATATGTCTTTAGGTCTGAAGTGGGTTTCTTGTAGACAGCATATATTTGGGCCTTGCTTTTGTATCCATTCAGCCTGTCTGTGTCTATTGGTTGGCGCATTTAATCTATTTGCATTTCAAGTAATTATTGATATATATGTTCTTATTGTCAATATCTTAATTGTTTCGGGGTTTTTTGAAGATCTTTTTCTTCTGTTTATTTCTTGACTATATATATGTCCCTTTAATATTTGTTGTAAAGCTGGTTCAGTGGTACTGAATTCTCTTAATTTTTGCTTGTCTGAAATGCTTTTTTTCCCTCCAATTTTGGATGATTCCTTGCTGGGTACAGTAATCTTGGTTGTATATTTTTCCCTTTCAGTACTTTCACTATGTCTTGCCATTCTCTTCTGGCCTGCAGAGTTTCTGCTGAAAGATAAGCTATTGAACATACGGGGCTTCCCTTGTATGTTACTTTTTGCTTATCCCTTGCTGCTTTTAATATTCTTTCTTTCTGTTTAGTCTTTGTTAGTTTGTTTAGTATGTCTCCTGGCCTGTTTCTCCTTGGATTTATCCTGTATGGGACTCTTTGCACCTCTTGGACTTAATTGAGTACTTCCTTTTCCATGTTGGGGCAATTTTCAACCATAGTCCCTTCAAAAAATTTCTCATACCCTTTCTTTTTCTCTTCTTCTGGGATCCATATAATTTGAATGTTGGTGGATTTGATACTGTCCCAGAGGTCTCTGACACTATTATCAGCTCTTTTCATTCTTTTTTCTTTATTTTGCTCTTCAGAAGTTATTTCCACCATTTATCTTCCCACTCACTGATTCATTCTTCTGCTTCAGATATTTTGCTAGTGATTTCTTTCTAGAGTATTTTTAATATCAGTAATTGTGTTGTTTGTCTCTGTATGTTTATTCCTTAATTTCTAGGGCTCTGTTAATTGATTCTTGCATTTTCTACATTCTCTTTTCAGGGTTTTTAATCATCTTTACTGTAATTCTGCGTTATTTTTCAGTTAGTTTGCTTATTTCCTCTTCATTTATTTGGACTTCTGTATTTCTAGTTTGTTCTTTCATTTGTGTAGTATTTTTCTGCCTTTTCATTATTTTCTTTTTCAACATTGATTTTAAGGTCTCATTTTCCCAGACTTCAATACTGAATTCTTTCTTCCTTTTGGTTTTTGCCCTCCTGAGATTAACCCAGTGATTTGTGTAAGCATCGTATAGGGTAAAGTTTGTGCTGTGTTGCTTTTGTTTTTGTCTGTTTTTCCTCTGAAGGGCAAGGCTGAGTGAGGTGATACTCCTGTTTTCTGTTGATCGGGTTAGTGTTTTTTTGTTTGTTTTTTGCTTAGATGAGGTGCAGGACAGGGGAACCTGGTAGGCTGCAGTCCATGGGGTCACGAAGAGTTGGACACGACTGAGCAGCTTCACTTTCACTTTTCACTTTCCTGCCTTGGAGGCGGAAATGGCAACCCACTCCAGTGTTCTTGCCTGGAAAATCCCAGGGATGGGGGAGCCTGGTGGGCTACCGTCTATGGGGTCACACAGAATCAGACACAGCTGAAGTGACTTAGCAGCAGCAGCAGCAGCAGTGTTAATTCTCTGGTAGTCTAGGGTCTTGTTTTGAAATCAGTGCTCCCACTCAAAAGACTCCTGGCTTGATCTTCAGAGCTGAGAAGTCCCATGTCACAACACTTTTGGAATCCCAGCTGGGAAATAGTTCCAGGCAGCATGTCTGCTCTGTGGGTGAGGCTTCCTGTCCTCATTTCTTTCAATTCTTTTTTCCTCTCTGCTTCACTTATTTCCACTATTTTATCTTCCATCTGTATTCTGCCTCAGTCATTTTACTTTTGTTTCCCACAAGTGTTTTTGATCTCAGTTATTGCACTGGCACCAAAGATCAAATCAAAAGTAGCATCTGTCTCTGCTTTATCAACTAGGCTAAAGCCTTAGACTGTAGATCATCACAAATTATTGTAGATAGGTCTTCAAGAGGTGGGAAAACAACACCACCTGCCTGTATCCTAAGAGAGCATTATGTGGTTGGAGAAACAAAAGTGAGAACCCTGTAAGGAACAACTGATTGATTCAGGATTGAGAAAGGTGTATGACAGGACCATCCACAGTAACCCTGCTTATTTAACTTGTATGCTGAGCACATCATGAGAAATGCCAAGGTGGATGATACTTCAACAACCTCATGTATGCAGATGATACCAGCATAATGGCAGAAAGCAGAGTAACTAAAGAGCCTTTTGATGATTGTGAGATGAGAGAGAAAGAATGGTTTAAAACTAAATATTTAATAAAATGAAATTATGGTATCTGGCTCCATTAGTTCATGGAAATAGATGGTGAAAGGTGGAAGTAGTGACAGATTTCTTCTTCTTGGAGTATAGGATCACTGAGGACGGTGATAACAGCCATGAAATAGAAACATCATTGGTTCTTGGAAGGAAAGAAATGACAAATCTAGACAGTGTGTTGAAAACAGACATCACTTTGCCAACAAAGGTCCTTATAGTCAAGACCATGGTCTTCCTAGTGGTCACATAAAGTTGAGAGCTGGACTACAAATATACAAAGTGCCAAAGAAATGATGCCTTGAACTCTGGTGCTGGAGAAGACTCCTCCAAGTCCCTTGAACAGCAAGGAGATCAAACCAATCAGTCTTAATGGGCATGAATCCTGAATACTCATTGGAAAGACTAATGCTAAAGCTGAAGCTCCAGTACTTTAGTCATCTTATGGGAACTGCTGACTCATTGGAAAAGTCCCTGATGCTAAGCACCATTGAGTGCAGGAGAGAAGGGCATCAGAAGATGAGATGGCTGGATGGCATTACCGATTCAATGGACATGAACTTGGTCAAACTCCAGGAGATGGTGAGGGACGGAAAGACTGGCATGCTACAGTCCATGGGGACTTAAAGAATCAGAGATGACTGGTCTAAACAACAGCAGTAACAGTGAGATAAAGAAATTATTCCTACACAGCTCAATCTCTTCTGCTTTTTTGTGTTACCTGTGCTGTCCAGCAAAACCTGTCTTATTATAGCACTCTTAAATTTGAACTTCCTCAGTCTCTATGCTAAATAAAGATAGTCTCTTCTGGGAGAGCTACGAGGCTCTGTTCTTAGGGTCTGACACTCACCCTCTGTCTGTGGAATCACTGTGCTACTTCTCCAGAGACAGGAGGGATTTTTATTCTTACAGTGCCATTCCCATACAAGTAAGACTCCAGGCTAGGGAACAGAAGGGGTCTCTTCCAGGATGAAACCTCTACTGTACAGGGAACCTGATGTGAAAATTCCTGAAGCTTAGTGTTCTCATCTTACTATGCCTGGGGTAGAGATTCTATCCAATGGTTGTGATCTGGAGGAGAAAGGGAGCCCTGGTTCTCTCTTGTCTGGAAAGAGCTTCTGCAATGTATCTAGGAAGGATAGAGTGCTGGAGCCACCCTCCTGGAAATGAATCATTGTCTTCAACTGAAATCTTTAAAGAAGGAACTCCTCTCTGATTATCTTTACCCATGTACTGAGCTGGGAAAAATGGGAGGTGGTGATTAGGTCATGGTTCAAATGGCACAGACTCTAGCTGATTTCACCAAGATTTACTAGATTTTCTTGAACCTGATGTGACAGCTCTTGAAAGCGGGAGGAGCTTCAGTTAGTGAAGGACGATTATTAGAATTGTTGCAAGCAGTGGATAAATATTGCCGCTGGTTCCCATCAATAGGGATCTTAGATTTAAATGTCTGGGAAAAGGTTGGAGCCAAGTTAAGAAAAAAAAAATAACATGCAAAAGGAACTGTGCTCCCTACTTCTGTTTGGAGTTCAGTTCAGTTTAGTCGCTCAGTTGCGTCCGACTCTTGCAACCCCATGAACCATAGCACACCAGGCCTCCCTGTCCATCACCAACTCCCGGAGTCCACCCAAACCCATGTCCATTGTGTCAGTGATGCCATCCAACCATCTCATCCTCTGTTATCCCCTTCTCCTCTATTTGGAGTACCTGGGCATTAATTAAGTCAGTACTTTACCTTTGCAGCCTCCTGATTCTTGTGATGAAAATGATGATGATTCTCTTGAAAAACATCAAAGTTCAAAATATGCAGAGTCTGAAGGAAAGGGCAAACCATCTTCAAAACCTGCTCCCTCAGCTCCCAAGGAATATGATGAAGGATTTTACCCCCGCCTCCTCCCCCTTGTCCTCCAAATCAATATAGCGAGGCCAGTCACCAGATGAATCTCAATCAAGGTTATATACCAGGATTGGAACTGGGCAAAAATCAACAGGAAAGAATTTATCCTTTGACTGCTCAGGATTTCAGGCAACCCCCTTTTCACTAGTGGCCACTGCTCTTGTTAATCTTCCTCCACCCACACCCATACATCTTAATTGGAAAACTGACCAACCTGTGTGGATAGAGCAGTGGACTCTAAAACAAGAAATATTGAGGCTTTACATTAATTAGTTAATGAAAAACTTAACAAGGGACATATTATTGAATTCTTTAGCCCTTGGAATTCTCCAGTGTTCCTTATATGAAAGAAATCTGGTAAATGGAGAATGCTTACTGATCTGAGAGATGTTAATGGTGTTATTGTACCAATAGGTGTTTTGCTGCCTGGTCTACATAATCCTAGTATGATTCCAAGAAATTGTCATTTGTTTGTAATTGATCTCAAAGGTTGTTTTTCCACTATTCCTTTACATCCTGATGATAAACCTATATTTGCCTTTTCAGTTTCTTTCATTAACTTAAAGGACTCACATAAAAGATTTCAGTGGACTGTATTATCTCAAGCTATGCTTAGTGATCCCACTATTTGTCAAAGTTTTGTAGCCAAGGATTTGCACCCAGTGTGACAGCAGTTCCTTCATGCATATGTCATTCATTATATTGATGATATATTATGTTCCTTACCTGAAGTTGATAACCTACAGGAATTGTTTTTAAAGCTAAAGGAGTGCTTGGAATGTGCAGGCTTGTATGTAGATCCTGACAAATTATAATACTCTGAACCTTTTCAGCATTTTAGGAAATATAGTCACCTGCACTACAATCAAACCACAAAGTTGCAAATATGCGGAGACTCAATTAAAACTCCAAATGACTTATAAAAATTGCTAAGAGATATTAACTGAATTTGGTATAAGTTAGGGATTGCAACTTATTCTTTATCCCATTTTCTCTCTTAAGCAGAAATCTGGAGCTTAATATTTCCTGAAAACTAACTCCTGAGGCTGAGAAAGACCTAGAAATTATAGATCAAGTGGTACAAAACTGCCAAATAGACAGAATAGACCCTTCAGAGCCTCTTCAGTTATTTATATTCTGTATCCATCACTCCCCCATTTGGTTGATTGAATGTTCTTAGCTAACTCACAAAGAACTGTGGTGTTGGAGAACTCTTGAGAGTCCCTTGGACTGCAAGGAGCTCCAACCAGTCCATCCTAAAGGAAATCAGTCCTGGGTGTTCATTGGAAGGACTGATGTTGAAGCTGAAACTCCAATACTTTGACCACCTGATGCAAAGAGCTGACTTATTTGAAAAGACCCTGTTGCTGTGAAAGATTGAAGGCAGGAGGAGAAGGCGACGACCGAGGATGAGATTGTTGGATGGCATCACTGACTTAATGGACATGAGTTTGGATAAACTCTGGGAGTTGGTGATGGACAGAGAGGCCTGGCGTGCTGCGGTTCATGGGGTTGCAAAGAGTTGGACACGACTGAGTGACTGAACTGAACTGAATTCACAAAGAAAATCTATTATCCTTTACTTAGATATAATAGTCAATGTATTTCTAAAAGGAAGACACTGTGTTCAGTAGCTTACTGGACATGATCCCTGCCTTATTTGCATTATAATAGCCTCTGAAGAATTAAAACATTCTCTTCAAAATCCATTATCTTGGAAACTAACTTTAGCTGACTCTGTTGGGCACACTAACAACCACTATGTTTATTTGCCTGTCTTTCAGTTTTGGGAACACACAGATGAATTTTTCCTAGAATTACTAGTGTCAATTCAATTCCCTCTGCTCCTTCTCAGTTTTTCAAATGGCACTGGCCAAGGAAAAGCAGGATATATAAGTGTGTTTGCACTAGTATTTGAAACACCTGAATATTCTGCACAACAAGCAAAAATTCTAGCTATTACACACACATTACAAAATATTCCCCAAGCAATTAATATCTTACCTGAGTCTCAATATTCTGTACATGCCACTAAACATATAGAAACAGCAACTGTTTAGGATACTGTCCCATCCACATTATATACACTTTTTACAAATTTACAACAGGTGATTAGGCATCAACAGTTTCCATTCAACATTACTCATATTGGGACTAATACTAATTTACCAGGGCCTTTAATAGAAGGAAACGCTCAATCTGATGCCCTTTTATTTCCAGCCTTTAGAGAGGCATCAGCCTTGCATGCCCTGACACATTGTATTCAAAATGCATAAAAACCAAGTTTCACATCACTTGGGCTCAAGATTAACAGATTTCAAGGACTTGGCCTACATGTCAGACAGTTGCAATAACCATGTCTCCAACAGTATCTGGGGTGGCAGGGGCAGGGTGTGGTTAATCCCCGTTGCCTGAGGCCAAATCAGATCTGGCAGATGGACATAACTCACTTTCCATCCTTTGGAAAACTTGTTTATGTATATGTCAAGCTTGATGCTAAGTCTAAATTTATCTAAGCAACTGCTTGCTCTGGAGAATCTACAAGACATGTTATTTCACATTTGCATAGCTGCTTTACCAATATGGCCTCCCATGAAATATGAACAACACACCATAGCCCAGCTTACACTCGTTCTGCTTTTAGGGATTTTTTAAAAGCTTGGTCTATAAAACATCATACAGGAATCCCCTATAATTCCCAAGGACAAGCTATTGTAGAATGAGCTAACAGATCTCTCAAAGAAATGTTACAAAACTAAAAAAGGGGGAAATGGAATCACTTCCCCCACAGCAAAAATTATATAAACCATTATTTACTTTAAATTTCTTACATCAAGATAATGATTTCACTGCAGCAGAATGACATTTTATAAAGGAACAAAAAGAAATTCATCCCAAGCCATCTGTTTGATGGTATGATCCAATAACACACTCATGGTGTAAAGGGGATCTGATAACCTGGGAAAGGGGTTTTGCTTGTGTTTCACCAGGTGATTCAGAAACACCCATTTGGATTGCTTTGTATCACGTGCAACTGTATCATAAGCGAACTACCATGGAAGAGACACTTTGCATTGGACATAGTACTGAGTTTCAAAGATCTGAATCTGAAACAAAGATAATGATTCCCCTCCCATTGACACATCAGAACAAGATCTCCACTTGGGACAGATTAAAAGATTAACACAGAAATGAGAGGAGATCTTAGAAAATGAAGGGAAAGCTGTCACTCCTAACAATCTCTCTGTTGCCATGTTTGCTCTTATCACCACTGCAGTGAGTATATATATATATACCCCTAGCAACAGTCGAATCTAAAAATTATACTTATTGGGCATATACACCTAACCCCCCAATTACTAAAACCTGTTGATTGTGGGGACTCTGTGATCCCCATTTATGTTAGTGATTCTTCCTGGATACCAGGACCTGACGAAACACGACTTCCTCTTTTTTGAACAAAAGGAAGGAACTCCCTTCAATATTACTTATGGGTATGAATCCTAGACAATTTGTGTAGGACCAGCTACAAGGTGTCTTAAATTATCTATGCGGTCTGACTGTCCACTAATTCTTTAAATAACAACTATACTAAGGTTCAGCTACATATTCTCTCTGGTCTGAGTTTGCTCATAACAACTCAGAACCCAATAATGATACCAAATCAGACAGACCTTTATGCAAGCATCACAAGCTATGGACTGAAAAACAAGATTGTATTAAGTGGGATATTTGCCACTGGACTGAGGGAATGATTTTGATTAATAGTTCTGGTGGAACTATATGGGACTGGTCCTCTAATGGGTATGCATTCTCTTAATTGCTCTCATCAAAATCAGTCCTTCAATCCTCACAAAAGGCTGAATTGGCAGGTGCATAAACTCTTTGACCATTCTAATGTTACTATTCATTCAGATCATCCAATTATATGGCATGGAAATGGCATGTCAGATCCCCCCCACCCCCCCGCTACAATTGGATCAAAAAGAGGGCAAGGAGAGATTTCTAAATTGGCTTTAAGTCTTAAAAAATTCCAAATTTGGGATGGACATCATTCCAGTAAAGCTCATTATTCACTGACAATAAACACCAGTACAAATTGGACACTTTGTATTCATACTTGTGTGAGAGATCCTTATATGCTCTAGAAAGGAGCAATTTCAATCCATGAAAGTGCACAAGAATTTTCTTGCCAGGATTGTAAATTATATGCTTGCTTAAATTCTTTACTTTATAATTCTAAATCACTCATTTGTTATATTAAGAAGGATATTGGGAATATGGCTTCCAGTAAATGGCTTCCAGTAAATCAAACCAGATCTTGGGAATGCTCTCCTGAAACACATGCTCTTTTAAAGCTAGAAAGAAAGTACTGCTGCTGCTGCTGCTACTAAGTTGCTTCAGTCCTGTCCAACTCTGTGTGACCCCATAGACAGCAGCCCACCAGGCTCTGCCATCCCTGGGATCCAGACAAGAACACTGGAGTAGGTTGCCATTTCCTTCTCCAATATAAAGAAAATACTACAACATTCCAGAAGGTTTATTGGACTCCTTATAGCAGCTATTATGAGAATTGTTGCTTTAGCCAACTTCAGCAGTAGTCAGATTGGCACTGTATCAAACCATACAAATGACTATATTTTTACTGCAGTGTCACCAAAATGCAAGTTCTTCCTGGGGAAGTCAAACCCACATAGAACAAGAAATTAATGAATGATTGATTGATTTAGAAAGTGCAGTTCTCCTACTATGGGATGAAGTACAAAATTTAAAATTACATTCATCTATGTGTGATTGGAATATCTCATCATTTTGTGACACACCTCACAAATAAAATCAAAGTGCATGTATTTGGGATCAATTATCTAAACATTTGAGAAGACATGTTTATAATAAGCTATCCTTAGATATTTCCCAATTGCAGGCTACCATTTCTAATATGCACAATGCTTGTACTATATTATGTTAGTAGTTGTAGCTCATTTCTTATATTTTATTATACTATTACATGCTTTTCAGTGGTTCTAAATGAACTTTAAGTAAAATCTTCCCCAAATCAGCATTAGTCTTATAGTACAAAAAGGTTGCTTGTAAGAGCGAAATGTCAACCTCTGGAAAATGAATAGATATGTCTCACAGAAGAAGA
>SNSB01089197.1:57996-69381 GCA_012922965.1 Capreolus pygargus | reverse complement strand
GCCCATTTCCCCTTCATTGGCTCCATAGCTATACCGTGTTCCACACCATACAGAACAAGTGGCTTGACTTCCTTTAGGAAACTAAAGAGATTCCCTGAGACACCAGTCTCAAGTCTATATGAATATTAATTTCAGTACAGAAAATCGAGGAAAGTTCCATGAACCCCATATCATCCCAAGATGAGAGCTGATTCCCTGTGTTTGACTGAAGAGGTGTGCCAGCTTTCCACAAGCACCTCAAGAGGAGTTTTTCCTCAGCAGTAGGGATGGGAGAGGGACATTGTGTTTTCTGTCTCAAGTGGAATGGACCCCGAGAGGCCCTGACTCAAAAGAAGTCACGATTTCCCTGTAGTGGCTTAAATTCAGGCTCGTCTTTCATCTCAAAGGATGAAGGCAAGTCTGAATCCCCTGTGGAGACCCTCGAGAATGCCAAAGGTTTCCGCCGCATCTGAACAGGGGCCTCACATCCCTTTGAACCCTTGATAGGCACACGGAATTCAATGCTTCATAAGGTGACGATGCCTGACTCTTCTTGAAAATGGATAGGAGACCCAATATCACTGTGCCAAATAGAAAGTGAAACTCCGTCTCCTACCTCACCTCCAGAAGCGTCCGTATTGTTCTGCCAAGCCTTGTTTAGACTCCTGAGTTGTCCATCTTAACTAGAGAGGAGTCCTGACGTCGCTGAAGAAACAAAAGTTGTTAATGGCTACCCCTGCCGTAACTCGAGAATGTACCCCAGGATCGCTCCGCAACTCAAGAAAAACCATGAGACTTCCCCCTCACTGAGAGATGAGGCCCGATTCCCCTGTATTGCGTGCAGAGAAATGCCTTGTTCCCAATCAAACAGGTAAGGAGCCTTGATTTGCTTGAAGGAACTACAGAGAGTCCCCCAGAAGTCCCTCACAATTATAGAAGGACACTGATGTCACCGCAGGAATGTCAAATAGCTCGGTGTAGCCCAAATCAACTTGAAATGACGACCAATTCCCCTGCATTGGTTTAAGAGCAATGCCCCATTCCCCATCATACATTATAATTGGCTTTGCTTTCTTTGGGCAAGTCCAGAGATTGCGTGAGACACGCTTCTCAAGTCTATAGGAACACCAATTTCAGCACAGGAATTCGAGGAATGCTCCATGCAACCTATATCATCTTGAAAAGAGAGCTGATACCCAGGATTCTATTAAAGAGGTAGGCCACCTTCCCACAATCACCTCAAGAGGAGCCTTCCCTCAGCAATCGATATGTGAGAGGAACCCTGAATTTGCTGCCTCACGTGCAGTGGATACTGACATTCCCTGACTCATAAGAAAGTCGGACTTCCTTGCAGTGGCTTGAATGCAGGCTCGTCTTTCATCTCTCAAGATAAAATGATGTCTGAATCTTCTGAGCAGTCCTTAGAGAAAGCCCTAGGTCACAGCCTCAACTGGACAGGGGGCCTCACATCCCTTGACACATCGAGAAGCCCACGAAATTCAGTGCTTCAAAAGGTGCCGAGGCCTGACACTTCTTGAAAATTGCTAGAAATCCCAATATCTCTGTGGAAACTAGAAAGGGACGCTTGGTCTCCCACCTCACCTCCAGAAGCGTCTGTATTATCCTCCCAAACCTAGTTTAGCTTCCTTAGGTGTCCATCCTAACTAGACAGGAATTCTGCCTTCGATGAACCAAGGGGAGTTTCGAACGGCCATCCCGCTGTAACTCGAGAATATACCCCAGGTTCCTGCTGCAACTCGAGAAATCCCATGAGACATCTTTCTCGGCGGCACTTAAGGCCTGAATCCCCTGCACTGGCTGCAGAGAAATGCCATTTTCCCAATCAAACACGTAAGGAGCCACAATGTGCTTGATGGAACACCACAGAGTCCCCAAGAAAACTGTCACAAGACAAGAGGAACACTGCTGTCACCTCAGGAATGCAAAATAGCTCAGTGTACCACAAGTCAACTCGAGATGAAGCCCATTTCCCCTTCATTGGCTCCATAGCTATGCCGTGTTCCACATCATACAGAACAAGTGGCTTGACTTCCTTTAGGATACTACAGAGCTTAACTGAGACACCAGTCTCAAGTCTATATGAATATTAATTTCAGTACAGCAACTCAAGGAATGCTCCATGAACACCATATTGTCCCAGGATGAGAGCTGATTCCCTGTCTTTGACTGAAGAGGTGTGCCAGCTTTCCACAAGCACCTCAAGAGGAGTTTTCCCTCAGCAGTAGGGATGTGAGAGGTACCCTGTGTTTTCTGTCTCAAGTGGAATGGACCCCGAGAAGCCCTGGCTCAAAAGAAGGCACGATTTCCCTGCACTGGCTTAAATTCAGGCTCGTCTTTCATCTCACAAGATGAAGGCATGTCTGAATCCCCTGTGGAGACCCTAGAGAAAGCCATACATTTCCGCCTCATCTGGACAGGGAGCCTCACATCCCTTTGAACCCTCGAGAGGCAAATGGAATTCAAAGCTTCATAAGGTGACGATGCCTGACTCTTATTGAAAATGGATAGGAGTCCCAATATCACTGTGCCAAATAGAAAGTGAATCTCGGTCTCCTGCCTCACTTCCAGAAGCGTCCGTAATATTCCGCCAAGCCTAGATTAGACTTTTGAGGTATCCATCTTAACTAGAGTGGAATCCTGATGTCGCTGAAAAAACAAGAGCTGTTAATTGCTACCTCTGCAGTAAATCGAAAATGTACCCCAGGTTCCCGCCGCAACTCGAGAAAAACACTGAAACTTCCCCCTCGCTGAGAGATGAGGCCCGATTCCCCTGCATTGCGTGCAGATCAATGCCTTGTTCCCAATCAAACAGATAAGGAGCCTTGATTTGTTTGACGGAACTGCAGAGAGTCCCCGAGAAATCCCTCAGAAATTTGGAAGGACACTGATGTCATCGCAGGAATGTGACATAGTTCGGTGTAGTCCAAATGAACTTGAAATGACGACCAATTCCCCTGGATTGGCTTCAGAGCAATGCCCCGTTCCCCATCATACAGGACAATTGCCTTCGCTTCCTTTGGGCAACTCCAGAGATTCCCTGAGGCACCTGTGTCAAGTGTATAGGAACACCAATTTCAGCAAGAAACTCGAGGAAAGCTCCATGCACCCCATATTGTCTCAAGAAGAGGGCTGATTCCCAGGATTCTATTAAAGAGGTAGGCCACCTTCCCACAAGCACCTCAAGAGGAGACTTCCCTCAGCAATCGGTATGTGAGAAGGACCCTGAATTTGCTACCTCATATCCAGTGGATACCGACATTCCCTGACTCGTAAGAAAGTTGGACTTCCTTGCAGTGGCTTGAATGCAGGCTCATCTTTCATCTCTCAAGATAAAATGATGTCTGAATCTTCTGAGCAGTCCTTAGAGAAAGCCCTAGGTCACAGCCTCAACTGGACAGGGGGCCTCACATCCCTTGACACATCGAGAAGCCCACGAAATTCAGTGCTTCAAAAGGTGCCGAGGCCTGACTCTTCTTGATAATTGCTAGAAATCCCAATATCTCTGTGGAAACTAGAAAGGGACGCTTAGTCTCCCACCTCACCTCCAGAAGCGTGTGTATTATCCTGCAAAATCTAGTTTAGATTCCTATGGTGTCCATCCTAACTAGACAGCAGTACTGACTTCACTGAACACAATGGAATTGCGAATGGCCATCCCTGCTGTAAATTGATAATATATCCCAGGTTCCTGCCGCAACTAGAGAAATCCCATTAGACATCCCCTTGGCAGAGATGAGGTCTGAATCACGTGCTTTGGCTTTAGAGCAATTCCGTGTTCCCAATCAAACATGTAAGGTGACTCAATGTGCTTGAGGGAACATCAGAGAGCCCCAAGAAAACTGTCACAAGACGAGAGGAACACTGCTGTCACCTCAGGATTGCAAAATAGCTTGGTGTACCCCAAGTCAACTCGAGATGAAACCCATTTCCCCTTCATTGGCTCAATAGCTCTCCCGTGTTCCACATCATATAGAACAAGTGGCTTGATTTCCTTTAGGAAACTACAGAGATTCCCTGAGACACCAGTCTCAAGTCTATATGAATATTAATTTCAGTACAGCAACTCGAGGAAGGCTCCATGCACACCATATCGTCCCAAGGTGACAGCTGATTTCCTGTCTTTGAATGAAGATGTGAGCCAACTTTCCACAAGCACCTCAAGAGGAGTTTTTCCTCAGCAGTAGGCATGTGAGAGGGACCCTGTCTTTTCTGTCTCAAGTGGAATGGACCCGAGAGGCCCTGACTCAAAAGAAGGCCCGATTTCCCTGCAGTGCCTTAAATTCAGGCTCGTCTTTCATCTCAAAATATGAAGGCATGTTTGAACACCCTGTGGAGAACCTAGGGAAAGCCGTGGGTGTCCACCTCATCTGGACACGGGGCCTCACATCCCTTTGACCGTTCGAGAGGTACACGGAATTCAATGCTTCATAAGGTGATGATGCCTGACTCTTCTTGAAAATGGATAGGAATCCCAATATCACTGTGCCAACTAGAAAGTGAACCTCGGTCTCCTGCCTCACTTCCAGAAGCATCCATATATTTCTGCCAAGCCTAGTTTCGACTCCTGAGGTGTCCATGTTAACTAGAAAGGAGTCCTGACGTGGCTGAAAAAGCAAAAGTTGTTAATGGCTACCCCTGCCGTAACTCCAGAATGTATGCCAGGTTCCAGCCGCAACTCGAGAAAAACCATGAAACTTCCCCCTCGCTGAGAGATGAGGCCCGATTCCCCTGCATTGCATGCAGAGCAATGCCTTGTTGCCAATCAAACAGGTAAGGGGCCTTGATTTGCTTGATGGAACTACAGAGAGTCCCCCAGAAATCCCTGACAAGTCTAGAAGGACACTGATGTCACCGCAGCAATGTGACATAGCTCGGTGTGGCCCAAATCAACTTGAAATGATGAACAATTCCCCTGCATTGGCTTCAGAGCAATGCCCCATTTCCCGTCATACAGGAAAATTGGCTTGGCTTCCTTTGGGCAACTCCACAGACTCCCTGAAACACCCGTCTCAAGTCTATAATAACCCCAGTTTCAGCATAAGAACTCGAGGAAAGCTCAATGCACCCCATATCATCTCGAGAAGAGAGCTAATTCCCAGGATTCTACTAAAAAGGTAGGCCACCTTCCCACAAGCACCACAAGAGGAGCCTTCCCTCAGCAATCGGTATGTGAGAGGGACCCTGAATTTGCTGCCTCACGTGCAGTGGATACCGATATTCCCTGACTAGAAAGAATGTCAGATTTCCTTCCCGTGGCTTGAATGCAGGCTTGTCTTTCAAATCACAAGATAAAGAAATGTCTGAATCTTCTGTGCAGTCCCTAGAGAAAGCCCTAGTTCCCAGCCTCATCTGGACATGGAGACTCATATCCCTTGACACCTCGAGAGGCCCACGGAGTTCAGTGCTTCAAAAGGTGCCGAGGCCTGACTCTTCTTGAAAATTGATAGGAATCCCAATATCTCTGGGGAAACTAGAAAGGGATGCCTGGTCTCCCACCTCACCTCCAGAAGTGTCTGTACTATCCTGCCAAACCTAGTTTTGTTTCCTGAGGTGTTCGTCCTAACTAGACAGGAGTCCTGACTTCGCGGAACAAAGTGGAGTTTCGAATGGCCATCCCCGCTGTAACTCGAGAATATACCCCAGGTTCCTGCCGCAACTTGAGAAATCCCATGAGACATACCCCTCGGCGGGAGATGAGGCCCGAATCCCCTGCCTTGGTTGCAGAGCAATTCCGTGTTCAAAATCAAACACGTAAGGAGCCTCACTGTGCTTGATGGAACACCAGAGAGTCCCCAAGAAAACTGTCACAAACCAGAGGAACACTGCTGTCACTTCAGGAATGCAAATTAGCTCGGTGTACCCCAAGTCAACTCGAGATGAAGCCCATTTCCCCTTCATTGGCTCCATAGCTTTCTCGTGTTCCACATCATACAGAAAAAGTGGCTTGACTTCCTTTAGCAAACTACAGAGATTAACTGAGACACCAGTCTCAAGTCTATATGAATATTAAATTCAGTGCAGCAACTCGAGGAAAGCTCCATGCACCCCATATCGTCCCAAGATGAGAGCTGATTCCCTGTCTTTGAGTGAAGAGGTGAGCCTACTTTCCACAAGCACCTCAAGAGGAGTTTTCCCTCAGCACAGGGGATGTGAGAGGGACCCTGTGTTTTCTGTCTCAAGTGGAATGGATCCTGAGAAGCCCTGATTCAAAAGAAGGCCCGATTTCCCTGCAGTGGCTTAAATTCGGGATCCTCTTTCTGCTCACAAGATGAAGGCATGTCGGAACCCCCTGAGGAGACCCTAGAGAAAGCCGTAGGTGTCTGCTTCATCTGTACAGGGCGCCTCACATCCCTTAGACCCCTCGAGAGGCACACGGAATTCAATGCTTCATAAGGTGACGATGCCTGACTTTTCTTGAAAATGGATAAGAGTCCCAATATCACTCTGCCAACTAGAACGTGAAACTCGGTCTCCTGCTTCACCTCCAGAAGAGTCCGTATTGTTCTCCCAAGCCTAGTTTAGAATCCTGAGGTGTCCATCTTAACTAGAGACGAGTCGTGACGTCACTGAAAAAACAAAAGTTGTTAATTACTACCCCTGCCGTAACTCGAGTATGTACTCCAAGTTTCCGCTGCAACTCGAGAAAAACTATGAAACTTCCCCCTCGCTGAGAGATGAGGCCCAATTCCCCTGCATTGCATGCAGAGCAATGCCTTGTTCCCAATCAAACATGTAAGGAGCCTTGATTTGCTTGATGGAATTACAGAGAGTACCCCATAAATCCCTCACAAGTCTAGAAGGACACTGATGTCACCGCAGGAATGTAATATAGCTTGGTGTACACAAAATCAACTTGAAATGATGACCAATTCCCCTGCATTGGCTTCAGAGCAATGCTCCGTTTCCCAAAATACAGGACAATTGGCTTGGCATACTTTGGGCAACTCCAGAGATTCCCTGAGACACCCGTCTCCGTCTATAGGAACACCAATTTCAGCACAGCAACTCGAGGAAAGCTCCATGCACGACGTATCGTTTTGAGAAGAGAGCTCTTTCCCAGGATTCTATTAAAGAGGTAGGCCACCTTCCCACAAGCACATCAAGGGGCACCTTCCCTCAGCAATCGGTATGTGAGAGGGACCCTAATTTTGCTGCCTCATGTGCAGTGGATACCGAGATTCCCTGACTCGAAAGAAAGTCAGATTTCCTTGCAGTGGCTTGAATGCAGGCTTGTCTTTCATCTCACAAGATAAAGGGATGTCTGAATCTTCTCTGCAGTCCCTAGACAAAGCCCTAGATCCCATCCTCATCTGGACAGGGGTCCTCACATCCCTTGACACTTGGAGAGGCCCACGGAGTTCAGTGCTTCAAAATGTGCCGAGGCCTGACTCTTCTTGAAAATTGATAGGAATCCCAATATCTCCGTGGAAACAAGAAAAGGACGATTTGTCTCCCACCTCACTTCCAGAAGAGTCTGTATTATCCTGGCAAACCTAATTTAGTTTCCTGAGGTGTCCGTCCTAACTAGACAGGAGTTCAGACTTCGCTGAACAAAGTGGAGTTTCCCATGGCCATCCCCACTGTAACTCGAGAATATACCCCAGGTTCCTGCCGCAACTCGAGAAATCGCATGAGACATCTCCCTCGGTGGGAGATGAGGCCCGAATCCCCTGTATTGACTGCAGAGCAATTCCGTGTTCCCAATCAAATATGTTAGGAGCCTCAATGTGCTTGATGGAACACAAGAGAGTCCCCAAGAAAACTGTCACAAGACAAGAGGAACACTGCTGTCACATCAGGATTGCAAAATAGCTCGGTGTACCCCAAGTCAACTCGATGAAGCAAATTTCCCCTTCATTGGCTCCATAGCTATACCGTGTTCCACATCATATAGAACAAGTGGCTTGATTTCCTTTAGTAAACTACAGAGATTCCCTGAGACACCAGTCTCAAATCTATATGAATATTAATTTCAGTACAGCAACTCGAGGAAAGATCCATGCACACCATATCGTCCCAAGATGAGAGCTGATTCCCTGTCTTTGACTGAAGAGGTCAGCCAACTTTCCACAAGCACCTCCAGAGGAGTTTTCCCTTAATAGTAGGGATTTGAAAGGGAACCTGTGTTTTCTGTCTCAAGTGGAATGGACTCCGAGAGGCCCTGACTCCAAAGAAAGCCCGAATTCCCTGCAGTGGCTTAAATTCAGGCTCGTCTTTCATCTCACAAGATGAAGGCATATCTCAATCCCCTGTTGAGACCCTAGAGAAAGCCATAGGTGTCCACCTCATCTGGACTGGGGGCCCCACATCCCTCTGACCCCTCGAGAGGCATATGGAGTTCAAAGTTTCATAAGGTGACGATGCCTGACTCTTCTTGAAAATGAATAGGAATCACAATATCACTGTGCCAACTAGAAGGTGAACCTCGGTCTCCTGCCTCACCTCCAGAAGTGTCCGTATAGTTGTGCTAAGCCTAGTTTAGACTCTGAAGTGTCCAACTGAACTAGAGAGGAGTCCTGACGTCGCTGAAAAAACAGAAGTTTTTAATGGCTACCCCTGCCCTAATTCAAGAATATACCCCAGATTCCCGCCGCAACTCGAGAAAAACCATGAAACTTCCCCCTCGCTGAGAGATGAGGACCGATTCCCCTGCATTGTGTGCAGAGCAATGGCTTGTTCCCAATCAAACAGGTAAGGAGCCTTGATTTGCTTGAGAGAACTACAGAGAGTCCCCCAGAACTCACTCACAAGTCTAGAAGGACACTGATATCACCGCAGCAATGTGACATAGCTCGGTATAGCCCAAATCAACTTGAAATGACGACCAACTACCCTGCATTGGCTTTGAGGAATGCCCCTTTCCCCATCATACAGGACAATTGGCTTGGCTTCCTTTGGGAAAATCCAGAGATTCCCTGAGAGAACCGTCTCATGTCTATAGGAACACCATTTTCAGCACAGGAACACGAGGAAAGCTACATGCACCCCATATTGTCTCGAGAAGAGACCTGATTCCCAGGATTCTATCAAAGAGGTAGGCCACTTTCCCACAAGCACCTCAAGAGGAGCCTTTCCACAGCAATCGGTATGTGAGAGGGACCCTGAATTTGCTGCTTCATGTGCAGTGGATACCGAGATTCCCTGACTCAAAAGAAAGTCGGATTTTCTTGCAGTGGCTTGAATGCAGGCTCGTCTTTCATTTCACAAGATAAAGGGATGTCTGAATTTTCTGTGCAGTCCCTAGAGAAAGCCCTAGGTCCCATCCTCATCTGGACAGGGGGCCTCACATCCCTTGAGACCTGGCGAGGCCCACGGAGTTCAATGCTTCAAAAGGTGCCGAGGACTGACTCTTCTTGAGAATTGATAGGAACCTCAATATCTCTGTGGAAACTAGAAAGGGACGCTTGCTCTCAAACCTCACCTCCAGAAGCGTCTGTATTATCCTGCCATACCTAGTTTAGTTTCCTGAGGTGTCCGTCCTAACTAGACAGGAGTCCTGACTTCGCTGAACAAAGTGGATTTTCGAATAGCCATCCCTGCTGTAACTCGAGCATATAACCCAGGTTCCTGCCACAAGTCGAGAAATCCCATGAGACATCCCCCTCGGCAGGAGATGAGGCCCGATGCCCCTGCATTGGATGCAGATCAATTCCGTGTTCCCAATCAAACATGTAACGAGCCTCAATTTGCTTAATGGAACAGCAGAGAGTCCCCAAGAAAACTGTCACAAGACGAGAGGAACACTGCTGTCACCTCAGGAATGCAAAATAGCTCAGTGTACCCCAAGTCAACTCAAGATGAATCCCATTTCCCCTTCATTGGTCCAGAACTATCCCGTGTTCCACATCATACAGAAGAAGTGGCTAGACTTCCTTTAGGAAACTACAGAGATTCCCTGAGACACCAGTCTCAAGTCTATATGAATATTCATTTCAGTACAGAAACTCGAGGAAAGCTCCATGCACCCCATATCGTCCCAAGATGAGAGCTGATTCCCTATCTTTGACTGAAGAGGTGAGCCAACTTTCCACAAGCACCTCAAGAGGAGTTTTCCCTCAGCAGTAGGGATGTGAGAGGGACCCTGTGTTTTCTGTCTCAAGTGGAATGGATCCCGAGAGGCCCTGCCTCAAATGAAGGCCCGATTTCCCTGCAGTGGCTTAACTTCAGGCTCATCTTTCATCTCACATGATGAAGGCATGTCTGAATCCCCTGTGGAGACCCTAGAGAATGCCGTAGGTGTCCACCTCCTCTGGACAGGGGCCCTCACATTCCTTTGACCCCTGGAGAGGCACACGGAATTCAATGCTTCAGAAGGTGAACATGCCTGACTCTTCTTGAAAATGGATAGGAATCCTAATATCACTGTGCCAACTAGAAAGTGAACCTCGGTCTCCTGCCTCACTTCCAGAAACGTCCGTATTGTTCTGCCAAGCCTAGATTATACTCCTCAGGTATCCATCTTAACTAGAGAGGAGTCCTGACGTCGCTGAAAAAACAAGAGCTGTTAATTGCTACCTCTGCGGTAAATCGAAAATGTACCCCATGTTCCCGCCGCAACTCGAGAAAAACCCTGAAACTTCCCCCTCGCTGAGAGATGAGGCCTGATTCCCCTGCATTGCGTGCAGATCAATGCCTTGTTCCCAATCAAACAGGTAAGGAGCCTTGATTTGTTTGACGGAACTGCAGAGAGTCCCCCAGAAATCCCTGACAAGTATAGAAGCACACTGATGTCATCGCAGGAATGTGACATAGTTTGGTGTAGTCCAAATCAACTTGAAATGAGGACCAATTCCCCTGCATTGGCTTAAGAGCAATGCCCCGTTCCCCATCATACAGGACAATTGCCTTCGCTTCCTTTGGGCAACTCCAGAGATTCCCTGAGACACCCGTGTCAAGTGTATAGGAACACCAATTTCAGTACAGGAACTCGAGGAAAGCTCCATGCACCCCATATTGTCTCAAGAAGAGGGCTGATTCCCAGGATTGTATTAAAGAGGTAGGCCACCTTCCCACAAGCACCTCAAGAGGAGCCTTCCCTCAGCAATCGGTATGTGAGAGGGACCCTGAATTTGCTGCCTCACGTGCAGTGGATACCGAGATTCCCTGACTCGAAAGAAAGTCAGATTTCCTTGCAGTGGCTTGAATGTAGGCTCGTCTTTCATCTCTCAAGATAAACTGATGTCTGAATCTTCTGTGCAGTCCCTAGAGAAAGCCCTAGGTCCCAGCCTCATCTGGACCGGGGGCCTCACATCCCTTGAAACATCGAGAGGCCCACAAATTTCAGTGCTTCAAAAGGTGCCGAGGCCTGACTCTTCTTGAAAATTGATAGGAATCCCAATATCTCTGTGGAAACTAGAAAGGGACGCTTGGTCTCCCACCTCACGT
>SNSB01089197.1:33636-57896 GCA_012922965.1 Capreolus pygargus | reverse complement strand
TAAAGGTGCCGAGGCCTGACTCTTCTTGAAAATTGATAGGAATCCCAATATCTCTGTGGAAACTAGAAAGGGACGCTTGGTCTCCCACCTCACATCCAGAAGCATCTGTATTATCCTGCCAAATTTAGTTTAGATTCCTGTGGTGTCCATCCTAACTAGACAACAGTCCTGACTTCACTGAACAAAGTGGAGTTTCGAATGGCCATCCCTGCTGTAAATCGATAATATAACCCAGGTTCCTGCCACAACTCAAGAAATCCCATTAGTCATCCCCTTGGCGGGAGATGAGGTCCGAATCACGTGCTTTGGCTTTAGAGCAATTCCGTGTTCTGAATCAAACATGTAAGGCGACTCAATGTGCTTGAGGGAACACCAGAGAGTCCCCAAGAAAACTGTCACAAGACGAGAGAAACACTGCTGTCACCTCAGGATTGCGAATTAGCTCGGTGTACCCCAAGTCAACTCAAGATGAAGCCCATTTCCCCTTCATTGGCTCCATAGCTATCCCGTGTTCCATATTATATAGAACAAGTGGCTTGATTTCCTTTAGGAAACTACAGAGATTCCCTGACACACCAGTCTCAAGTCTATATGAATATTAATTTCAGTACAGCAACTCGAGGAATGCTCCTTGCACACCATATCGTCCCAAGATGAGAGCTGATTTCCTGTCTTTGAATGAAGAGATGAGCCAACTTTCCACAAGCACCTCAAGAGGAGTTTTGCCTCAGCAGTAGGCATGTGAGCGGGACCCTGTGTTTTCTGTCTCCAGTGGAATGGACCACGAGAGGCCCTGACTCAAAAGAAGGCCCGATTTCCCTGCAGTAGCATAAATTCAGGCTCGTCTTTCATCTCACAAGATGAAGGCATGGCGGAACCCCCTGAGGAGACCCTAGAAAAAACCGTAGGTGTCCGCCTCATCTGTACAGGGCGCCTCACAGCCCTTTGACCCATCGAGAGGCACACGGAATTCAATGCTTCATAAGGTGACGATGGCTGACTTTTCTTGAAAATGGATAAGAATTTCAATATCACTTTGCCAACTAGAACGTGAACCTCGGTCTCCTGCTTCACCTCCAGAAGAGTCCGTATTGTTCTCCCAAGCCTAGTTTAGACTCCTGAAGTGTCCATCTTAACTAGAGAGGAGTCCTGACGTCGCTTAAAAAACAAAAGTTGTTAATTACTACCCCTGCTTTAACTCGAGTATGTACTCCAAGTTCCCGCTGCAACTCGAGAAAAACCCTGAAACTTCCCCCTCGCTGGGAGATGAGGCCCAATTCCCCTGCACTGCATGCAGAGCAATGCCTTGTTCCCAATCAAACAGGTAAGGAGCCTTGATTTGCTTGATGGAATTACAGAGAGTACCCCAGAAATCCCTCACAAGTCTAGAAGGACACGGATGTCACCGCAGGAATGTGATATAGCTCAGTGTACCCAAAATCAACTTGAAATGATGACCAATTCCCCTGCATTGGCTTCAGAGCAATGCCCCGTTTCCCAACATACAGGACAATTGGCTTGCCATACTTTGGGCAACTCCAGAGATTCCCTGAGACACCCGTCTCATATCTATAGGAACACTAATTTCAGCACAGGAACTCGAAGAAAGCTCCATGCATGACTTATCGATTTGAGAAGAGAGGTGATTCCCAGGATTCTGTTAAAGAGGTAGGCCACCTTTCCACAAGCACCTAAAGGGGCACCTTCAATCAGCAATCGGTATGTGAGAGGGACCCTAAATTTGCTGCCTCATGTGCAGTGGATACCGAGATTCCCTGACTCGAAAGAAAGTCGGATTTCCTTGTAGTGGTTTGAATGCAGGCTCGTCTTTCATCTCACAAGATAAAGGGATGTCTAATCTTCTGTGCAGTCACTTGAAAAAGCCCTAGGTCGCAGCCTCACCAGGACAGGGGGCCTCACATGGCTTGACAACTCAATAGACCCACGGAGTTCAGTGCTTCAAAATGTGCCGAGGCCTGACACTTATTGAAAATTGATAGGAATCCCAATATCTCTTTGGAAACTAGAAAGCGATGCTGGGTCTCCCCCCTCACCTCCAGAAGAGTCTGTATTATCCTGCCAAACCTTGATTAAATTCCTGAGGTGTCCGTCCTAACTAGACAGGAGTCCTGACTTCGCTGAAAAAAGTGGAGTTTCGAATGGCCATTCAAGCTGTAACTCGAGAATATACCCCAGGTTCCTGCTGCAACACGAGAAATCCCATGAGACGTCCATCTCATCGGGAGATGACGCTCAAATCTCCTGCATTGGGTGTAGACCAATTCCGTCTTCCCAATGAAACATGTAAGGAGCTTCAGTGTGCTTGATGGAGCACCAGAGAGTCCCCAAGACCACTGTCACAAGACGAGAGGAACACTGCTGTCACCTCAGGAATGCACAATAGCTCGGTGTAACGCAAGGCAACTCGAGATGAAGCCCATTACCCTTTCATTGGCTCCATAGATATCCCGTGTTCCACATCACACAGAACAATTGGCTAGACTTCCTTTAGGAAACTGCCGAGATTCCCTGAGACACCAGTCTCAAGTCTTTATGAATATTAATTTCAGTACAGCAACTCGAGGGAAGCTCCATGCACAGCATATCGTTCTAAGATGAGAGCTGATTCCGTGTCTTTGAAGAGTTCAGCCAACATTCCACAAGCAACACAAGAGGAGTTTTCCTTCAGCAGTAGGGATGTGAGAGGGACCCTTTGTTTTCTGTCTCAAGTGGAATGGACACCCAGATGCCCTGACTCAAAGAAGGCCCGATTTCCCTGCTGTGGATTAAATTCAAGCTCATCTTTCATCTCACAAGATGAAGGCATGTCTGAATCCCCTGTGGAGACCCTAGAGAAAGCCGTAGGTGTCCGCCTGATCTGGACAGGGGGCCTCACATCCTTTGTCCCCTCGAGAGGCACAGGGAATTCAATGCTTCATAAGGTGACGATGCCTGACTCTTCTTGAAAATGGATAGGAGTCCCAATATCACTGTGCCAAATAGAAAGTGAACCTCGGTCTCCTTCCTCACTTCAGAAGCATCTGAATTGTTCTGCCAAGCCTAGTTTAAACTCCTGAGCTGTCCATCTTAACTAGAGAGGTGTTGTGACGTCGCTGAAAAAACAAAAGTTGTTAATTGCTACCCCTGCCGTAACTCGAGAATGTGTCCCAGGTTCCCGCCGCAACTCGAGAAAAACCATGAAACTTTGCCCTCGCTGAGAGATGAGGCCCGATTCCACTGCATTGCGTGCAGAGCAATGCCTTGTTCCCAATCAAACAGGTAAGGAGCCTTGATTTGCTGCCGGAACTTCAGAGATTCCCCCAGAAATCCCTAACACGTCTAGAATTACACTGATGTCACCGCTGGAATATGAAATAGCTCGGTGTACCCCAAATCAACTTGAAATGATGACCAATTTCCCTGCATTGGCTTCAGAGCAATGCCCCATTCCCCATCATACAGGACAATTGGCTTGGCTTCCTTTGGGCACCCCAGAAATTCCCTGAGACACCCTGTTCAAGTCTATAGGAACACCAATTTCAGCACAGGAACTCAAGGAAAGTTCCATGCACCCCATATCGTCTCGAGAAGAGAGCTGATTCCCAGGATTCTATTAAAGAGAAAGGCCATCTTCCCACAAGCACCTCAAGAAGACCTTTCCCTCAGGAATCAGTATGTGAGAGGGACCCTGAATATGCTGCCTCACGTGCAGTGGATACCGAGATCCCCCGACTCGAAAGGAAGTCGGATTTCCTTGCAGTGGCTTCAAAGCAGGCTCGTCTTTCATCTCACAAGATAAAGGGATGTCTGAGTCTTCTGTTCAAGCCCTAGAGAAAGACCTAGGTCCCAGCCTAATCTGGACAGCGGGCCTCACATCCCTTGACACCTTGAAAGGCCCTCGTGGCTCAGTGCTTCAAAAGGTGCCAAGGCCTAACTCTTCTTGAAAATTGATAGGAATCACAATATCTCTGTGGAAACTAGAAAGGGACGCTTGATCTCCCACCTCACCTCCAGAGGCGTCAGTATTATACTGCCAAACCTAGTTTAGATTCCTTAGGTGTCCGTCCTAACTAGACAGGAGTCCTGACTTCGCTGAACAAAGTGGAGTTTCGAATGGCCATCCCTGTTGTAACTCGAGAATATACCCCAGGTTCCTGCCGCAACTCGAGAAATCCCATGAGACATCCCCCTCAGCAGGAGATGAGGCCTGAATCTCCTGCATTGGGTGCAGAGCAATTCCGTGTTCCCAATCAAACACAAAAGGAGCCCCTATGTGCTTGATGGAACAACAGAGAGTCCATAAGACCACTGTCACAGGAAGAGAGGAACACTGCTGTACCCGCAGGAATGCAAAACAGCTCTGTGTACCCCAAGTCAATCGAGATGAAGCCCATTTCCCCTTCATTGGCTCCATAGCTATCCTGTGTTCCACATCATACAGAACAAGTGACTTGACTTCCTTTAGGAAACTAACGAGATTCGCTGAGACACCAGTCTCAAGTCTATATGAATATTAATTTCAGTACAGCAACTCGAGGAAACCTCCATGCACCCTATATTGTCCCAAGATGAGAGCTGATTCCCTGTATTTGAATGAAGAGGTGAGTCAACATTCCACAAGCACCTGAAGAGGAGTTTTCCCTCAGCAGAATGGATATGAGAGGGACCATGTGTTTTCTGTCTGAAGTGGAATGGACCCCGAGAGGCTCTGACTAATAAGAAGGCCCGATTTCCCTGCAGGGGCTTAAATTCAGGCTCGTCTTTCTTGTCACAAGATGAAGGCATGGCTGAATCCCCTGAGGAGACACTAGAGAAAGCCGTAGGTGTCTGTCTCATGTGGACAGAGGGCCTCAATCCCTTTGACCCAATGAGAGGCACACGGAATTCAATGCTTCATAAGGTGATGATGCCTGACTCTTCTTGAAATTGGATAGGAATCCCAATATCACTATGCCAACTAGAAAGGGAAACTCGGACTCCTAATACACCTCCAGAAGCGTCCGTATAGTTCTGCCAAGCCTAGTTTAGACTCCTGAGGTATCCATCTTAACTAGAGAGGAGTCCTGACATCGCTGAAAAAAACAAAATTTGTTAATGGCTACCCCGGCCGTAACTCGAGAATGTACCCCAGATTCCCACGGCAACTCGAGAAAAACCATGAAACCCCCCCTCCCTGAAAGATGAGGGCCAATACCCCTGCATTGCGTGCAGAGCAATGCCTTGTTCCCTATCAAACAGGTAAGAAGACTTGATTTACTTGACGGAACTACAGAGAGTCCCTGAGAAATCCATCACAAGTTTAGAAGGACACTGATGTCACCGCAGGAATGTGAAATAACTCGGTGTAGCCCAAATCAACTTGAAATGATGACCAATTCCTCTGCATTGGTTTCAGAGCAATGCCCCGTTCCCCATCATACAGGACAATTGGCTTGGCTTCCTTTGGGAAACTCCAGAGATTCCATGAGACACCCGTCTCAAGTCTATAGGAACATCAATTTTAGCACAGGAACTCGAGGAAAGCTCCATGCACCCCATATCATCTCGAGAAGAGAGCTGATTCCCAGGATTCTATTAAAGAGGTAGGCCATCTTCCCACAAGCACCTCAAGAGGAGGCTTCCCTCAGCAATCAGTATGTGAGAAGGACCCTGAATTTGCTGTCTCACGTGTAGTGGATACCGAGATTTCCTGACTCGAAAGAAAGTCAGATTTCCTTGCAGTGGCTTGAATGCAGGCTCGTCTTACATCTCACAAGATTAAGGGGTGTCTGAATATTCTGTGCATTCCCTAGAGAAAGAACTAGGTCCCAGCCTCATCTGGACAGGGGGCAGCACATCGCTTGACACCTTGAGAGTCCCACGGAGTTCAGTGCTTCAAAAGGTGCGGAGGCCTAACTCTTCTTCAAAATTGATAGGAATCACAATATCTCTGTGGAAACTAGAAAGGGACGCTTGGTCTCCCACCTCACCTCCAGAGGCGTCTGTATTATCCCGCCAAACCTAGTTTAGATTCTGGAGCTGTCCGTCCTAACTAGACAGGAGTCCTGACTTCGCTGAACAAAGTGGAGTTTCGAATGGCCATCCCCGCTGTAACACGAGAATATACCCCAGGTTCCCACCGGAACTGGAGAAATCCCATGAGACATCCCCCTCAGCGGGAGATGAGGCCCGAATCCCCTGCATTAGGTCCAGAGCAATTCCGTGTTCCCAATCAAACACGTAAGGAGCCTCAGTGTGCTTGATGGAACACCAGAGAGTCCCCAAGACCACTGTCACAAGACAAGAGGAACACTGCTGTCACCTCAGGAGTGCAAAATAGCTCGGTATACCACAAGTCAACTCGAGATGAAGCCCTTTTCCCGTATATTGGCTCCATTGCTGTCCCGTCTTCCACATCATACAGAACAAGTGGCTTGACTTCCTTTAGGAAACTACAGAGATTCCCTGATACACCAGTCTCAAGTCTATATGAATATTAATTTCAGTACAGCAACTCGAGGAAAACTCGATGCACGCCATATCGTCCAATGATGAGAGCTGATTCCCTGTCTTTGATTGATGAGGTGAACCAATATTCCACAAGCACCTCAAGAGGAGTTATCCCTCAGCAGAAGGGATGTGAGATATACCCTGTGTTCTCTGTCTCAAGTGGAATGGACCCCGAGAGGCCCTGACTCAAAAGAAGGCACGATTTCCCTGCAGTGGCTTAAATTCAGGCTCGTCTTTCATCTCACAAGATGAAGGCATGTCTGAGTGCCCCGTGGAGACCCTAGAGAAAACCATAGGTGTCAGCCTCATCTGGACAGGGGCCTCACATCCCTTTTAACCCTCGAGAGGCACACGGAATTCAATGCTTCATAAGGTGACGATGCCAGACTCTTCTTGAAAATGGATAGGAGTTCCAATATCACTGTGCCAAATAGAAAGTGAACCTCGGTCTCCTGCCTCATGTCTAGAAGCGTCCGTATTGTTCTGCCAAGCCTAGTTTAGACTCCTGAGCTGTCCATCTTAACTAGAGAGGAGTCCTGACGTTGCTGAAAAAACAAAAGTTTTTAATGGCTACCCCTGCAGTAACTCGAGAATGGAATCCAGGGTCCCACCGCAACTCGGGAAAAACCATGAAACTTCCCCCTCGCTGAGAGATGAGGCCCGATTGCCCTGCATTGCGTGCAGAGCAATGCCTTGTTCCCAATCAAACAGGTAAGGAGCCTTGATTTGCTTGACGGAACTACAGAGAGTCCCCGTGAAATCTGTCACAAGTTTAGAAGGACACTGATGTCACCGCAGGAATGTGAAATAATTCAGTGTAGCCCAAATCAACTTGAAATGACGACCAATTCCCCTACATTGGCCTCAGAGCAATGCCGTGTTCCCCATCATACAGTGCAATTTGCTTGGCTTCCTTTGGGAAACTCCAGTGATTCCCTGAGACACCCGTCTAAAGTCTATAGGAACACCAATTTCAGCACAGGAACTCGAGGAAAGCTCCATGCACCCCATATGGTCTCGAGAAGAGAGCTGATTCCAGGATTCTTTTAAAGAGGTAGGCCACCTTCCCATAAGCACCTCAAGAGGAGCCTTCCCTCAGCAATTGGTATGTGAGAGGGACACTGAATTTGCTGCGTCACGTGCAGTGGATACCGAGATTCCCTGACTTGAAAGAAAGTCGGATTTCCTTGCAGTGGCTTGAATGCAGGCTCGTCTTTCATCTCACAAGATAAAGGGATGTCTGAATCTTCTGTGTAGGACCTAGAGAAAGCGCTTGTTCCCAGCCTCATCTGGACAGTGGGCCCCACATCCCTTGACACCTCAAGAGGCCCACGGAGTTCAGTACTTCAAAAGGGGCCGAGGCCTGACTCTTCTTGAAAATTGATAGGAATCCCAATATCTCTGTGGAAACTAGAAAGGGACGCTTGGTCTCCCAACTCACCTCCAGAAGCGTCTGTATTATCCTGCCAAACGTAGTTTAGATTCCTGAGGTGTCCATCCTAACTAGACATGAGTACTGACTTCACTGAACAAAGTGGAGTTTCGAAGGCCATCCCCGCTGTAACTCGATAATATACCCCAGGTTCCTGCTGCAACTCGAGAAATCCCATGAGACATCCCTCGCGGCGGGAGATCAGGCTCAAATCCCCTGCATTGGGTGCAGAACAATTCCGTATACCCAATCAAACATGTAAGGAGCCTCTATGTGCTTGATGGAACACCAGAGAGTCCCCAGGACCACTGTTCCAAGACGAGAGGATAACTACTGTGAACTCAGGAACACAAACTAGCTCGGTGTACCCCAAGTCAACTCCAGATGAAGCCCATTTCACCTTCATTGGCTCCATAGCTACCCCGTGTTCCACATCATACAGAACAAGTGCCTTGACTTCCTTTAGGAAACTAAAGAGATTCCCTGAAACACTAGTCTCAAGTTTATATGAATATTAATTTCAGTACAGCAACTCGAGGAAACCTCCATGCACACCATATCGTCCCAAGGTGAGAGCTGATTCCCTGTCTTTGTCTGAAGAGTTGTGCCAACTTTCCACAAGCACCTCAAGAGGAGTTTTCCCTCAGCAGTAAGGTTGTGAGAGGGACCCTGTGTTTTTGGTCTCAAGTGGAATGGACCCCAAGAGGCCCTGACTCAAAAGAAGGCCCGATTTCCCTGCATTGGCTTAAATACAGGCTCGTCTTTCATCTCACAAGATGAAGGCAGTCTGAGTTCCCTGTGGAGACCCTAGAGAAAGTAGTAGGTGTCCGCCTCATCTGGACAGGTGGCCTCACATTCCTTTGACCCCTCGAGAGGCACACGGAATTCAATGCTTCATAAGGTGACGATGCCTGACTCTTCTTGAAAATGGATAGGAATACCAATATCACTGTGCCAACTAGAAAGTGAAACTTGGTCTCCTGTCTCACCTCCAGAAGCGTCCGTATTGTTCTGCCAAGCCTAGTTTAGACTCCTGAGCTGTCCATCTTAACTAGAGATCAGTCCTGACGTCGTTGAAAAAACAAATGTTGTTAATGGCGACCCCTGCCGTAACTCGAGAATGTACCCCAGATTCCTGCCCCAACTTGAGAAAAACCATGAAACTTCCCCATCGGTGAGAGATGAGACCCAAATCCCCTGCATTGCATGCAGAGAAATGTCTTGTTCGCAATCAAACACGTAAGGAGCCTTGATTTGCTTGACGGAACTATAGAGTCCCCCAGAAAACCCTCATTAGTTTAGAAGGACACTGATGTCACCCCAGGAATGTGAAATAACTCGGTGTAGCCCAAATCAACTTGAAATGATGACCAATTCCTCTGCATTGCCTTCAGAGCAATGACCCGTTCCCCATCATACAAGACAATTGGCTTGCCTTCCTTTGGGAAACTCCAGACATTCCCTGAGACACCCGTCTCAAGTATATAGGAACACCAATTTCATCACAGGAACTCGAGGAAACTCCATGCACCCCATATCGTCTTGAGAAGAGAGCTGATACCCAGGATTCGATTAAAGAAGTAGGCCACCTTCCCACAAGCACCTCAAGAAGAGCTTTCGCTCAGCAATCGGTCTGTGATAGGGAAACTGAATTTGCTGCCTCAAGTGCAGTGGATTCCGAGATTTCCCGACTCGAAAGGAAGTTGGATTTCCTTGCACTGGCTTCAAAGCAGGCTCGTCTTTCATCTCACAAGATAAAGGGATGTCTGAATCTTCTGTTCAGGCCCTAGAGAAAGACCTAGGTCCCAGCCTAATCTGGACAGCGGGCCTCACATCCCTTGACACCTTGAGAGGCCCATGGGCTTCAGTGCTTCAAAAGGTGCCAAGGCCTAACTCTTCTTGAAAATTGATGGGAATCACAATATCTCTGTGGAAACTAGAAAGGGATGCTTGGTCTCCCACCTCACCTCCAGAGGCGTCTGTATCATCCTGCGAAACCTAGTTTAGATTCCTTAGGTGTCTGTCCTGACTAGACAGGAGTCCTCACTTTGCTGAACAAAGTGGAGTTTCGAATGGCCATCCCTGCTGTAACTCGAGAATATACCCCAGGTTCCTGCCGCAACTCGAGAAATCCCATGAGACATCCCCCTCAGTGGGAGATGAGGCCCGAATCCCCTGCATTGGGTGCAGAGCAATTCCGTGTTCCCAATCAAACACGTAAGGAGCCTTAATGTGCTTGATGGAACACCAGAGCGTCCCCAACACCACTATCACAAGACGAGAGAAACACTGCTGTCACCTCAGGAATGCAAAATAGCTCGGTCTACCCCAAGTCAACTCGAGATGAAGCCCATTTCCCCTACATTGGCTCCATAGCTAACCCGTTTGCCACATCATACAGAAGAAGTGGCTTGACTTACTTTAGGAATCTACAGAGATTCCCTGAGGCACGAATCTCAAGTCTATATGAATATAAATTTCAGCACAGCAACTCGAGGAAATCTCCATGCACCCAATATCGTCCAAAGATGAGAGCTGATTCCCTGTCTTTGACTGAAGAGGTGAGACAACATTCCACAAGCACCTGAAGAGGAGTTTTCCCTCAGCAGAATGGATATGAGAGGGACCATGTGTTTTCTGTCTGAAATGGAATGGACCCCGAGAGGCTCTGACTAAAAAGAAGGCCCGATTTCCCTGCAGGGGCTTAAATTCAGGCTCGTCTTTCTTGTCACAAGATGAAGGCATGGCTGAATCCCCTGTGGAGACACTAGAGAAAGCCGTAGGTGTCTGTCTCATGTGGAGAGAGGGCCTCAATCCCTTTGACCCCACGAGAGGCACAAGGAATTCAATGCTTCATAAGGTGATGATGCCTGACTCTTCTTGAAATTGGATAGGAATCCTAATATCACTGTGACAACTAGAAAGTGAACCTCGGTCTCCTGCCTCACCTCCAGAAACGTCAGTGTTGTTCTGCCTAGCCTAGTTTAGACTCCTGAGGTGTCCATCTTAACTAGAGAGGAGTCCTGACGTCGCTGAAAATGCAAAAGTTGTTAATGGCTATCCCTGCCGTAACTCGAGAATGTACCCTAGGTTCCCGCCGCAACTCTAGAAAAACCATGAAACTCCCCCCTCGCTGAGAGATGAGGCCAAATTCCCCTGCACTGCGTGCATAGCAATACCTTGTTCCCAGTCAAACAGGTAAGGAGCCTTGATTTGCTTGACAGAACTACAGAGAGTCCTCCAGAAATCCCTCACAAGTCTAGAAGGACACTGATGTCACCGCAGGAATGTGAAATAGCTCGGTGTAGCCCAAATCAACTTGAAATGACGACCAATTCCGATGCATTGGCTTCAGAGCAATGCCCCCTTCCCCATCATACAGGACAATTGGCTTGGCTTCCTTTGGGCAACTCCAGAGATTCCCTGAGACACCCGTCTCAAGTCTATAGGAACACAAATTTCAGCACAGGAACTCGAGGAAAGCTCCATGCACCCCATATCGTCTCGAGAAGAGAGCTGATTTTCAGGATTCTATTAAAGAGGAAGGGCATCTTCCCACAAGCACCTCAAGAGGAGCCTTCCCTCAGCAATCTGTATGTGATGGACCCTGAATTTGCTGCCTCACATGCAGTGAATACCAAGATTCCCTGAATTGAAAGAAAGTCTGATTATCTTGCAGTGGCTTGAATGCAAGCTCGTCTTTCATCTCACAAGATAAAGGGATGTCTGCATCTTCTGTGCAGTTCCTAGAGAAAGCCCTAGGTCCCAGCCTCATCTGGACAGGGGGCCCCACATCCCCTGACACCTTGAGAGGCCCACGGGGTTCAGTGCTTCAAAATGTGCCGAGGCCTGACTATTCTTGAAAATTGATAGGAATCCCAATATCTCTGTGGAAACTAGAAAGGTACGCTTTGTCTCCCACCTCACCTAAAAAAGCGTCTGTATTATCCTGCCAAACCTAGTTTAGATTCCTGAGGTGTCCGTCCTAACTAGACAGTTGTCCTGACTTCTCTGAACGAAGTGGAGTTTCGAATGGCCATCCCTGCTGCAACTCGAGAATATACCCCAAGTTCCTGCCTCAACTCGAGAAATCCCATGCGACATCCCTCTCTGCATTAGATGAGGCCCGAATCCCCTGCATTGGGTGCAGAGTAATTCCGTGTTCCAAATCAAACACGTAAGGAACCTCAATGTGTTTGATGGAACACCAGAGTCCCCAAGACCACTGTCACAAGATGAGAGAAACACTGCTGTCACCTAAGGAATGAAAAATTGCTCGGTGTACCTCAAGTCAACTTGAGATGAAGTTCATTTCCCTTTCATAGGCTCCATAGCTATCCCGTGTTCCACATCATACAGAACAAGTGGCTTGACATCCTTTAGGAAACTACAGAGATTCACTGAGACACCAGTCTCAAGTCTATATGAATATTAATTTCCATACAGCAACTCGAAGAAAGCTCCTTGCACCATATATCATCCTAAGATGAGAGGTGATTCCCTGTCTTTGAGTGAAGAGGTGAGCCAACTTTCCACAAGCTCCTCAAGAGCAGTTTTCCCTCAGCAGTAGGGATGTGAAAGGGACCCTGTGTTTTCTCTCTAAAGTGGAATGGACCCCGAGCAGCCCAGACTCAAAAGAAGGCCTCATTTCCCAGAAGTGGCTTAAATTCAGGCTCGTCTTTCATCTCACAAGATGAAGGCATGTCTGAGTACACTGTGGAGACCATAGAGAAAGCCATAAGTGTTCGATTCATCTGTACAGGGGGCCTCACATCCCTTTGACACCCCGAGAGGTACACGAAATTAAATGCTTCATAAGATGATGATGCCTGACTCTTCTTGAAAATGGATAGGAATCCTAATATCACTGTGACAACTAGAAAGTGAACCTCGGTCTCCTGCCTCACCTCCAGAAGCGTCAGTGTTGTTCTGCCTAGCCTAGTTTAGACTCCTGAGGTGTCCATGTTAACTAGAGAGGAGTCCTGACGTCGCTGAAAATGCAAAAGTTGTTAATGGCTACCCCTGCCGTAACTCGAGAATGGACCCCATGTTCCCGCCACAACTGGAGAAAAACCATGAAACTCCCCCCTCGCTGAGGTATGAGGCCAAATTCCCCTGCACTGCGTGCATAGCAATACCTTGTTCCCAATCAAACAGGTAAGGAGCCTTGATTTGCTTGACAGAACTATAGAGAGTCCCCCAGAAATCCCTCATAAGTTTAGAAGGACACTGATGTCACCGCAGGAATGTGAAAAAGGTCGGTGTAGCCCAAATCAACTTGAAATGACGACCAATTCCCATGCATTGGCTTCAGAGCAATGCCCCCTTCCCCAACATACAGGACAATTGGCTTGGCTTCCTTTGGGCAACTCCAGAGATTCCCTGAGACACCCGTCTCAAGTGTATAGGAACACCAATTTCAGCAGAGGAACTCGAGGAAAGCTCCATGCACACCATATCGTCTCGAGAAGAGAGCTGATTCCCAGGATTCTAATAAATAGGAAGTCCACATTCCCACAAGCACCTCAAGAGGAGCATTCCCTCAGCAATCGGTATGTAAGAGGGACCCTAAATTTGCTGCCTCACGTGCAGTGGATACTGAGATTCCCTGACTCGAAAGAAAGTTGGATTTCCTTGCAGTGGCTTGAGTGCAGGCTCGTCTTTCATCTCACAAGATAAAGGGATGTCTGCATCTTCTGTGCAGTCCCTAGAGAAAGCCCTAGGTCCCAGCCTCATCTGGACATGCGGCCTCACATCCCTTGACACCTCGAGAGGCCCACGGAGTTCAGTGCTCCAAAAGGTGCCGAGGCTTGACTGTTCTTGAAAACTGACAGAAATCCCAATATCTCTGTGGAAACTAGAAAGGGACGCTTGGTCTCCCACCTCACTTCCAGAAGCGTCTGTATTATCCTGCCAAACCTAGTTTAGATTTCTGAGGTGTCCGTACTAACTAGACATGAGTCCTGACTTCGCTGAACAAAGTGGAGTTTCCAATGGCAATCCCTGCTCTAACTCGAGAGTATACCACAGGTTCCTGTCGCAACTCGAGAAATCCCATGAGACATCCCCGTCGGCGGGAGATGAGGCCCGAGTCCCCTGCTTCGGGTGCAGAGCAATTCCATGTTCCCAATGAAACACGCAGGGAAACTCAATGTGCTTGATGGAACACCAGAGAGACCCAAAGACCACTATCACAAGACGAAAGGAACACTGCTGTCACCTCAGGAATGCAAAATATATCGGTGTACCCCAAGTCAACTCGAGATGAAGCCCATTTTGTCTTTATTGGCTCCATAGCTATCCCGTGTTCCACATCATACAGGAGAAGTGGCTTGACATCCTTTAGGAAACTACCGAAATTCATTGAGACATCAGTCTCAAGTCTATATGAATATTAATTTTAGTACAGCAACTCGAGGAAAGCCCATGCACACCATATCGTCCCAAGATGAGAGATGATTCCCTGTCTTTGACTGAAGAGGTGAGCCAACTTTCCACAAGCACCTCAAGAGCAGTTTTCCCTCAGCAGCAGGGATGTGAGAGGGCCCTGTGTTTTCTGTCTCAAGTGGAATGGACCCCGAGAGGCCCTGACTCAAAAGGAGGCTCGATTTCCCTACCGTGGCTTAAATTCTGCCTCGGCTTTCATCTCACAAGATGAAGGCATGGCTGAATTCCCTGTGGAGACCCTAGAGAAAGACGTAAGTGTCCGCCTCATCTGGTCAGGGGGCCTCACGTCCCTTTAAACCCTCGAGAGACACTCAGAATTCAATGCTTCATAAGGTGACGATGCCTGACTCTTCTGGAAAATGGATAGGAATCCCAGTAACACTGTGCTGATAGAAAGTGAACCTCGGTCTCCTGCCTCAAATCCAGAAGCGTCCGTTTTGTCCTGCAAAGACTAGTTTAGACTTCTGAGGTGTCCATCTTAACTAGAGAGGAGTCCTGACGTTGCTGAAAAAACAAAGTTGTTAATGGTTACCCCTGACGTAACTCAAGAATGTACCCCAGGTTCCCGCCGCAACTCGAGAAAAACAATGAAACTTCCCCCTCGCTGAGAGATTAGGCCCGATTCCCCTGCATAGCGTGCAGAGCAATGCCTTGTTCCCAATCAAAGAGGTAATGAGCCTTGATTTGCTTGACGGAACTACAGAGAGTCCCACAGAAATCCCTCACTAGTCTAGAAGGACACTGATATCACAACAGGAATATGAAACTGCTTGATGTAGCCCAAATCAACTTGAAATGATGACCAGTTCCCCTGCATTGGCTTCAGAGCAATGCCCCATTCTCCATCATACAGGAAAATTGGCTTGGCTTCTCAAGAGGAGCCTTCCCTCAGCAATCGGTATGTGTGAGAGACCCTGAATTTGCTGCCTAACGTGCAGTGGGTACTGAGATTCCCTGACTTGAAAGAAAATCGAATTTCCTTGCAGTGGCTTGAATGCAGGCTCTTCTTTCATCTCACAAGATAAAGGGATGTCTGAATCTTCTGTGCAGTCCCTAAAGAAAGCCCGAGGTTCCAGCCTCATCTGGACAGGGGGCCTCACATCCCTTGACACCTCGAGAGGCCCACGGAGTTCAATGCTTCAAAAGGTGCCAACGCCTGACTCTTCTTGAAAATTGATAGAAATCCAAATATCTCTGTGGAAACTAGAAAAGGACGCTTGGTCTCCCACCTCCCCGCCAGAAGCGTCTGTATTATTCTGCCAAACCTAGTTTTGATTCCTGAGGTGTCCGTCCTAACTAGACAGGAATCCTGACTTCGCTGAACAAACTGGAGTTTCGAATGGCCATCTCCACTGTAACTCAAGAATATACCCCAGGTCCCTGCCGTAACTCGAGAAATCCCGTGAGACATCCCCCTCGGTGGGAGATGAGTCCCGAATCCCCTGCATGGGGTGCAGAGCAATTCCGTGTTCCCAATCAAACACGTAAGGAGCCTCAATGTGCTTGATGGAACGCCAGAGTGCCCCCAAGACCTCTGTCACAAGACGAGAGGAACACTGCTGTCACCTCAGGAATGCAAAATAGCTCAGTGTACCCCACGTCAACTCGAGATTAAGCCCATTTCCCCTTCATTGGCTCCATAGATATACCGTGTTCCACATCATCCAGAACAAGTGGCTTGACTTCTTTTAGGAAACTACAGAAATTCCCTGAGACACAAGTCTCAAGTCTATATGAATGTTAATTTCAGTACAGCAACTCAAGGAAAGCTCCATGCACAAAATAGTGTCCCAAGATGAGAGCTGATTCCCTGTCTTTGACTGAAGAGGATAGCCAACTTTCCACAAGCACCTCAAGAGGAGTTTTCCCACAGCAGTAGTGATGTGAGAGGGACCCTGTGTATTCTGTCTCAAGTGGAATGGACCCCGAGAGGCCATGACTCAAAAGAAGGCCAGATTTCTCTGCAGTGGCTTAAATTCAGGCTCGTTATTCATCTCACAAGATGAAGTCATGTCTGAATGCCCTGTGGAGACCCTAGAAAAAGCCGTAGGTGTCCGCCTCATCTGGACAGGGGGCCTCATATCACTTTGACCCCTCGAGAGGCACACGGAATTCAATGCTTCATACGGTGATGATGCCTGCCTGTTCTTGAAATGGATAGGAATCCCAATATCACTGTGCCAACTAGAAAGTGAATCTCGGTCTCCGGCCTCACCTCCTGAAGCGTCTGTATTTTTCTGCCAAGCCTAGTTTAGACTCCTGAGGTGTCCATCTTAACTAGAGAGGAGTCCTGAAGTCACTGAAAAAACAAAAGTTGTTAATGGCTTCCCCAGCCGTAACTCGAGAATGTACCACAGGTTTCCGCCGCAACTCGAGAAAAACCATGAAACTTGCCCCTCGCTGAGAGATGAGGCCCGATTCCCCTGCACTGCATGCAGAGCAATGCCTTGTTCTCAATCAAACAATTAAGGAGCCTTGACTTGCTAGACGGAACTACAGAGATTCCCCCATAAATCCCTCACAAGTCTAGAAGGACACTGATGTCACCGCAGGAATGTGAAATAGCTCGGTGTAGCGCAAATCAACTTGGAATAACGACCAATTCCCCTGCATTGGCTTCAGAGCAATGCCCCATTCTCCATCATACAGGACAATTTGCTTGGCTTCCTTTGGGCAACTCCAGAGATTCCCTGAGACACCCGTCTCAAGTCTATAGGAATACCAATTTCAGCACAGGAACTCAAGGAAAGCTCCATGTACCCCATATCGTCTCCAGAAGAGAGCAGATTCCCAGGATTGTATTAAAGAGGTAGGCCACCTTCCCACAAGCACCTCGACAGGAGCCTTCCCTCAGAAATTGGTATGTGAGAGGGACCCTGAATTTGCTGCCTCACATGCACTGGATACCGAAATTCTCTGACCCGAAAGAAAGTCGGATTTCCCTGCAATTTCTTGAATGCAGGCTCATCTTTCATCTCACAAGGTAAAGGGATGTCTGAATCTTCTGTTCAGTCCCAAGAGAATGCCCCAAGTGCCAGCCTCTTCTGGACAGGGGGCCTCACATCCCTTTAAACCGTCGAGAGGCACACAGAATTCAATGCTTCATAAGGTGGCGATGCCTGACTCTTCTGGAAAATGGATAGGAATCCCAATAACACTGTGCCAATAGAAAGTGAACCTTGATCTCCTGCCTCAAATCCAGAAGTGTCCGTTTTGTTCTGCCAAGACTAGTTTAGATTTCTGAGGTGTCCATCTTAATTAGAGAGGAGTCCTGACATTGCTGAAAAAACAAAGTTGTTTATGGCTACCCCTGACGTAACTCAAGAATGTACCCCAGGTTCCCGCCGCAACTCGAGAAAAACCATGAAACTTCCCCCTCGCTGAGACATGAGGCCCGATTCCCCTGCATAGCGTGCAGAGCAATGCCTTGTTCCCAATCAAAGAGGTAATGAGCCTTGATTTGCCTGACGGATCTACAGAGAGTCCCACAGAAATCCCTCACAAGTCTAGAAGGACACTGATATCACCCCAGGAATATGAAAAAGCTCGATGTACCCCAAATCAACTTGAAATGATGACCAATTCCCCTGCTTTGGCTTCAGAGCAATGCCCCATTCCCCATCATGCAGGAAAATTGGCTTGATTTTCGTTGGGCAACTCCAGAGATTCCCTGAGACACCCGTCTGAAATCAATACGAACACGAATTTCAGCACAGGAACTCGAGGAAAGCTCAATGCACCCCATATCGTCTCGAGAAGAGACCTGATTCCCAGGATTGTTTTAAAGAGGTAGGCCACCTTCCCACAAGCACCTCAAGAGGAGCCTTCTCTCAGCAATCGGTATGTGAGAGGGACCCTGAATTTGTTGCCTCACGTGCAGTGGATACCGAGATTCCGTGACTCGAAAGAAAGTCAGATTTCTTTCAGTGGCTTGAATTCAGGCTCGACTTTCATCTCACAAAATAAAGGGGTGTCTGAATATTCTGGGCAGTCCCTAGAGAAAGCCCCAGGTCCCAGCCTCATGTGGACAGGGGGCCTCACATCCCTTGACACTGAGAGGGTCCCAAGGAGTTCAACGCTTCAAAAGGTGCGGATGCCTGACTCTGCTTGAAAATTGATAGGAATCCCAATATCTCTGTGGAAACTCGAAAGGGACGCTTGGTCTCCCACCTCACCTCCAGAAGCGTCTGTATTATCCTTCCAAACCTAGTTTAGATTCCTGAGGTGTCCGTCCTACCTAGACAGGAGTCCTGACTTCATTGAACAAAGTGGAGTTAAGAATGGCCATCCCCACTGTAACTCGAAAGTATACTCCAGGTTCCTGCCGCACCTCGAGAAATGCCATGAGACATCCCCCTCAGCGGGAGATGAGGCCCAAATCCCCTGCATTGGGTGCAGAGCAATTCCGTGTTCCCAATCAAACATGTAAGGAGACACAATGTGCTTGATGGAACACCAGAGAGTCCCCAAGACCATTGTCACAAGAAGAGAGGAACACTGCTGTCACCTCAAGAATGCAAAATAGCTCGGTGTACCCCAGTCAACTCGAGATGAAGCCCATTTCCCCTTCATTGTCTCAGTAGCTATCCCGTGTTCCACATCATACAGAACAAGTGGCTTGACTTCCTTTAAGAAACCAGAGAGATTAACTGAGACACCAGTCTCATGTCTATATGAATATTAATTTCAGTTCAGCAACTCGAGGAATGCTCCATGCACCCCATATCGTCCCAAGATGACAGCTGATTCCCTGTCTCTGACAGAAGAGGTGAGCCAACTTTCCACAAGCACCTCAAGAGGAGTTTTCCCTCAGCAGTAGGGATGTGAGAGGGACCCTGTGTTTTCTGTCTCAAGTGGAATGGACCGCGAGAGGCCCTGACTCAAAAGAAGGCACGATTTCCCTGCAGTGGCTTAAATTCAGGCTAGTTTTTCATCTCACAAGATGTAGGTATGTCTGAATCCCCTGTGGAGACCCTAGAGAAAGGCGTAGGTACCCGCCTCATCTGGACAGGGTGCCCCTCATCCCTATGACCCCTCGAGAGGCACACGGAATTAAATGCTTCATAAGATGACGATGCCTGCCTGTTCTTGAAAATGTATAGGAATCCCAGTATCACTGTGCCAACAGTGAAAGTGAACCTCGGTCTCCTGCCTCACCTCCAGAAGCGTCCGTATTGTTCTGCCAAGCCTAGTTTAGACTCCTGAGGTGTCCATCTTAACTAGAGAGCAGTCCTGACGTCACTGAAGAAATAAAAGTTGTTAAAGGCTACCCCTGTCATAATTCGAGTATGTCCCCCAGGTTCCCACTGCAACTCGAGAAAAACCATGAAGCTTCCTCTTCGCTGAGAGATGAGGCACGATTCCCTGCATTGCATGCAGAGCAATGCCTTGTTCCTAATCAAACAGGTAAGGAACCTTAATTTGCTTGTCGTAACTACAGAGAGTCCCCCAGAAGTCCCTCAAAAGTCTAGAAGAACACTGATGTTACCACAGGAATGTGAAATAGCTCGATGTAGCCCAAATCAACTTGAAATGACGACCAATTCCCCTGAATTGGCCTAAGAGCAATGCCCCATTCCCCATCATACAGGACAATTGGCTTGGCTTCCATTGGGCAACTCCAGAGATTCCCTGAGACACACGTCTCAAGTCTATAGTAACACCAATTTCAGCACAGGAACACGAGGAAAGCTCCATGCACCCCATATTGTCTCGAGAAGAGAGCTGATTCCCAGGATTCTATTAAAGCAGTAGGCCACCTTCCCCCAAGCACCTCAAGAGGAGCCTTCTCTCAGCAATCGGTATGTGAGAGGAACCCTGAATTTGCGGGCTAATTGCAGTGGATACCGAGATTCCCTGACTCAAAAGAATGTCGGATTTCTTTCCAGTGTCTTGAATGCAGGCTCGTCTTTCATCTCACAAGATAAAGTAATGTCTGTATCTTCTGTGCATTCCTTAGAGAAATCCGTAGGTCCCAGCCTCATCTGGACAAGGTGCCTCACATCCCTAGACACCTCGAGAGGCCCACTGTGTTCAATGCTTCAAAAGGTGCCGAAGCCTGACTCTTCTTGAAAATTGATAGGAATCCCAATAATTTTGTGGAAACTGGATAGGGACTCTTGGTCTCCAACCTCACCTCCAGAAGCATGTATATTATCCTGCCAAAAGTACTTTAGTTTCCTGAGGTGTCCATCCTAACTAGACAGGAGTTCTGACTTCACTGAACAAAGTGGGGTTTCAAATGCACATCCCCACTGTAACTCGAGAATATACCCCAGGTTCCTGCGCAATTCCAGAAATCCCATGAGACATCCCCCTCGGCGGGAGATGAGACCCGAATCCCCTGCATTGGTTGCAGAGCAATTCCGTCTTCCCAATCAAATACGTAAGAAGACTGATTGTGCTTGATGGAACACTAGATAGTCACCAAGACCACTATCACCTGACGGGAGGAACACTGCTGTCACCTCAGGAATGCAAAATAGCTCGATGTACCCCAAGTCAACTCGAGATGAAGCCCATTTCCCCTTCATTGGCTCCATAGCTGTCCTGTGATCCACATCACACAGAACAAGTGGCTGGACTTCCTTTAGGAAACTACAGAGATTCCCTGAGACACCAGTCTCAAGTCTATATGAATATTAATTTCAGTACAGCAACTCGAGGAAAGCTCCATGCACCCTCATATCATCCCAAGATGAGAACTGATTCCCTGTCTTTGACTGAAGAGGTGAGCCAACTTTCCACAAGCACATCAAGAGGAGTTTTCCCTCAGCAGTAGGGATGTGAGAGGGACCCTGTGTTTTCTGTCTCAAGTGGAATGGAACCCGAGAGGCGCTGACTCAAAAGAAGTCCCGATTTCCCTGCAGTGGCTTAAGTTTAGGCTCGTCTTTCATCTCACAAAACGAAGGCATGATTGAATCCCCTGTGGAGACACTAGAGAAAGTCGTAGGTGTTCGCCTCATCTGGACAGGGGACCACACATCACTTTGACCGCTCGAGAGGCACACGGAATTCAATGCTTCATGAGGTGACGAGGCCTGACGTTTCTTGCAAATGGATAGGAATCCCAATATCACTGTGCCAACTAGAAAGTGAACCTCGGTCTCCTGCCTCACCTCCAGAACCGTCCGTATTGTTCTGCCAAGCCTAGTTTAGACTACTGAGGTGTCCATCTGAACTGGAGTGGAGTCCTGATATTGCTGAAAAAACAAAAGTTGTTAATGGGTACCCCTGCCGTAACTCGAGAATCTACCCCAGGTTCCTGCTGCAACTCGAGAAAAACCATGAAAGTTCGCCCTCCCTGAGAGATGAGGCCCGATTCCCCTGCATTGAGCGCAGAGCAATGCCTTGTTCCCAATCAAACAGGTAAGGAGGATTGATTTGCTTGACGGAACTACAGAATGTCCCCCAGAAATCCCTCACAAGTCTAGACGGACACTGATGTCACCGATGGAATGTGAAATAGCTCGGATTAGCCCAAATCAACTTGAAATGACGACCAATTCCCCTGCATTGGCTTCAGAGCAGGGTCCCGTTCCCCATCATACAGGACAATTGGCTTTTCTTCCTTTGGGCAACTCCAGAGTTTCCCTGAGATGCCCATCTGAAGTCTAAAGGAACACCAATTTCAGCAAAGGAACTCTAGGAAAGCTCCATGTACCCCATATCATCTCAACAAGAGAGTTGATTCCTAGGATTCTATGAAAGAGGTAGGCCACCTTCCCATAAGCACCTCAAGAGGAGCCTTCCCACAGCAATTGGTATGTGAGAGGGACCCAGAATTTGCTGTCTCACGTGCACTGGATACCGAGATTTCCTGACTCGAATGAAAGTCGGATTTCGTTGCAGTGGCTTGAATGCAGGCTCGTCTTTCATCTCACAAGATAAAGGGATGTCTGAATCTTTTGTGCAGTCCCTAGAGAATGCCCTAGGTCCCAGCCTCATCCGGACAGGGGGCCTCACATTCCTTGATACCTCGAGAAGCCAAGGAGTTCAATGCTTCAAAAGGTGCCGCGGCCTGTCTCTTCTTGAAAATTGATAGGAATCCCAATATCACTGCTGAAACTAGAAAGGGACGCTGGTCTCCCAACCCACCTCCAGAAGCGTCTGTATTATCCTGCCAAACCTAGTTTAGATTTCTGAGCTGTCCGTCCTAACTAGACAGGAGTCCTGACTTTGCTGAACAAAGTGGTGTTTCGAATGGCCATCCCTGCTGTAACTCAAGAATATACCCCAGGTTCCTGCCGCAACTAGAGAAATCCCATGAGACATCCTCCTTGGCGGGAGATGAGGCCCGAATCCCCTGCTTTGCGTGCAGAGCAATTCCGTGTTCCCAAACAAACACGTAAGGAACCTCAATGTGCTTGATGAAACACCAGAGAGTCTGCAAGACAACTGTGACAAGACAAGAGGAACACTGCTATCAACTCAGGAATGCAAAATAGCTTGGTGTACCCTAAGAAAACTCGAGATGAAGCACAATTCCATTTCATTAGCTCCATATCTATCCCGTGTTCCACATCATACAGAAAAAGTGGCTTGACTTCCTTTAGGAAACTACAGAGATTCCATGAGACACCAGTCTCAAGTCTATATGAATAATAATTTCAGTACAGCAACTCGAGGAAAGCTCCATGCACCCCATATCGTTCCACGATGTGAACTGATTCCCTGTCTTTGACTGAAGAGGTGAGCCAACTTTCCACAAGCACCTCAAGAGGAGTTCTCCCTCAGCAGTAGGGATGTGAGAGGGACCCTGTGTTTTCTGTCACAAGTGGAATGTACGCCGAGAGGCCCTGACTCAAAAGAAGGCCCTATTTCCCTGCAGTGGCTTAAATTCAGACTCGTATTTCATCTCAGAAGACGAAGGCATGTCTGAATCCCCTGTGGAGACCCTAGAGGAAGCCGTAGGTGTCCGCCTCATCTGGACAGGGGACCTCATGTCGCTTTGACCACTCGAGAGGCAGACGGAATTCAATGCTTCATAAGGTGACGAAGCCTGACTCTTCTTGAAAATGGATCAGAATCCCAATATCACTGTGCCAACTAGAAAGTGAAGCTCGGTCTTCTGCCTCACCTCAAGAAGTGTCCGTCTTGTTCTGCAAAGCCTAGTTTAGACTCCTGAGGTGTCTATCTGAACTAGAGAATAGTCCTGACGTTGCTGAAAAAATGAAAGCTGTTAATGGCTACCCCTGCCGTAACTCGAGAATGTACCCCAGGTTCCCGCCGCAACTCGAGAAAAACCATGAATCTTCCCCCTCGCTGAGAGAAGAGGCCAGATTCCCCTGCATTGTGTGCAGATCAATGCCTTGATCCCAATCAAACTGGTAAGGAACCTTGATTTGCTTGACTGAACAGAGAGTCCCCCAGAAATCCCTCACAAGTCTAGGAGGACACTGATGTCACCGCAGGAATGTGAAATTGGTCGGTGTAGCCCAAATCAACTTGAAATGATGACCAATTCCCCTGCATTGGCTTCAGAGCAAAGCCCCATTCCCCATCATACAGGACAATTGGCTTGGCTTCCTTTTCGCAACTCCAGAGATTCTCTGAGACATCCGTCTCAAGTCTATAGGAACAACAATTTCAGCACAGGAACTCTAGGGAAGCTCCATGCACCCCATATCGTCTCAAGAAGAGAGCTGATTCCCAGGATTCTATTAAAGAGGTAGGCCACCTTCCAACAAGCACCTCAAGAGGAGCCTTCCCTCAGGAATCGGTATGTGAGAGTTACCCTGAATTTCCTGACTCAAGTGCAGTGGATACCGAGATTCCCTGACTCGAAAGACAGTCTCATTTCCTTGCAGTGGCTTGAATGCAGGCTCGTCTTTCATCTCACAAGATAAAGGGATGTCTGAAACTTCTGTGCAGTCCCTAGAGAAAGCCCTAG